>JAADYG010000027.1:0-101652 GCA_023338115.1 Phytopythium boreale
CTCCAACCTGCCGAGCGAGTGGACGACGTTCACGGTCTGGTACAACATGGCGTACAACCTGGGCTGTCTGGTGGGCGCATTCATCGGTGGCATCGTTGCCGATCGCTTAGGTCGCCGCGCCACCATCTTCTGCGCCGGCATCCTGTTCTGCGCCGGCACGTGCTGGGTCTGCTTCTGCCCGTCGCAGCACCACACGATGATGTACATCGCTCGTATCGTCCAGGGTTTCGGTGTCGGCAACTCGTCGTACTCGGCCCCCATCTACGGTGCTGAGGCTGCCCCCAAGGAGCTCCGTGGTTTCCTGGCTGGCTTCATGCAGATGACGGTGGTCATCGGTCTCTGGCTCGCCAACGTCGTCAACATCATCGTCGAGAACCGCGACCGCGGCTGGCGTACCACCAACGGTGTGGCCATGGCCGCTCCGCTTGTCGTGATGCTCGGTATCTGGTTCGTGCCGGAGTCGCCGCGTTGGACATACCAGAAGAAGGGTAAGGAGGCTGCCGAAGCTGTCCTCAAGCGTCTCCGCCAGACCGACGACATTGAATACGAACTCAACCACATTGGCGAGCAGGTCGCGGAGGAAATCGCTGCCAACAAGGGTATTGGCGAGCTCCTCGAGCCGTCCGTGTTCAAGCGTGTGGTCATCGCCATGTTCCTTCAGGTGCTGCAGCAGGCGACGGGCATCAACCCTATCATGAGCTATGGCGCGCTGATCTTCAAGGACGTCACCAACTCGGGAATCTACTCGGCGTTCTTCATGTCATCGGTCAACTTGGTCAGTACCATCCCTGCCATGCGCTGGGTCGACACGTACGGTCGCCGCACGATGCTGCTCATTGGTGCGGTCGGCATGGTGCTCGGCCACCTGTTCGCCGCCATCCTGTTCACCGCCACGTGCCACGGCAACGTCAACAACGCTGGCTGCCCGAGCGTTGGTGGCTGGTTCATCGCCATCGGTACCGCCTTCTTCGTGTTCAACTTCGCCATCTCGTGGGGTCCGGTCTGTTGGATCTACCCCGCCGAGATCTTCCCGCTCAGCGTGCGCGCCTACGGTGTCGCGCTGTCGACGGCTGCCAACTGGGCGACCGGCGCCGTTCTGACGGAGGTGGTGAAGCTCTTCCCGTCGCTCAACATCAACGGCGTGTTCTTCCTCTTCGCGGGTCTGTGCGCGTGCTGCGGTGTGTTCGTGTACTTCTTCTGCCCGGAGACCAAGGGCGTCATGCTTGAGGATATCGAGGCGTTGTTCCACAAGAAGGCGAACGCCGCCAAGTCGCCCGAGTTCGTGGAAGTCAAGTCGCCTGTCAGCATCGCGTAAGACACGAGTCGCGTGAAGCTCTGCTTTCGCTTTGTGAGTCGTAGCGGGTCGTCGAGACTCTGACGCATCGAGCACTGTTGTTGCAGAGCTGTCGTAAGCAAGGAGCGCATTCGCAGACTTATGGGCTGATCAGTAACTCAATGGACGTTTGCGCCGTACTTCTCTATCGTATAACTTTGTTTGACGAATGACAGCAAAGTCTGCACTGTAGTCGACCTTACAAGGCAAAATATGGATGTCAAGTACACAAAATGAGGTTACAGAAGGTGTGTCCACCTTTGTCCGCCTCATTTCAACAGTTTAATGAACTATGTGTTTATTCACTTTATTTCTCCAGTCGACCCCCGTCAATTTGTCTTGATTTTTCTAAAGTAGACTTTGTGCTGTACTGTTAAGTGACACATTACAGTCTGTACAGTATCAAATTGTAAATATAATCGAATAGATTTTCCGCATAACATTCTAAAATGGGACAGTACCGTAAATCGCACAAATACCGATCAGATTTACCATCAACCGAACCGCGCCCGACACTAAAATCAACCACCCCATCGGTACTCTTGCGAAAGAATGGCATTTTACCGTCCAAAACGCCTGGCGCCAACAGTACCGCCATATCCAAAGCAAACGCCCACTCGGAAACCCCTAAAAATACTGATTTTCTCCGCGCAAATTATACCGACCGACGCCTTCAGTATTGCCGCGCAACCCGCCGCCTTCCTTCCTCCCTCCCCTCACTTTCCACCCGCCCTCGTCGTCCTTTCTCGGCGGCCTCCTCGCCCCCTCTTCTCTTCATGGCGGAGCGACCGGCGGCGCTGCGGCTGAGCGACTCCAAGCCGGCGGCCGAGGACGCGCGTCGGGGGGTCGCGACGTCCGCCGCGGCGACGACCAGGAGCGATGACAGGGAGCGGCAACAACTGCGGCAGCTGCTACTGCCCGTGCTGTGGGAGGGTGCGCTGCGCAAGAAGGGCGACTGGCTGCCGCGCTGGGAGGAGCTGTTCGTGACGCTGGACGGCGTCGCGCTGCGCGTGTACGAGACGCGCGCCAAGTACGAGGAGGCGCTGGCGCTCGAGGAGCGGCAGCTGCGGCTGCGCTTCCCGCTGCCGTGTGGCTCGCCGGCGCGCCGCCGGCGGAAGAGCGCGGCGGCCGCTTCTCTCGCTGGCGCCGCGCGCATAACGTCCGCGTCGTCGCTCGCGTCGTCCTCGTCCTCGTCCCTGGCGTCGTCCACGATGTCCGGCAAGCCAAAGCAGCCGGCGCATCGGTCGCCCGCGGCGTCCTCCGCGTCCGCAGCGTCCACTTTGAGCGACAAGAAGGACAAGTTCCTGACCGTCACGGGCGTCGAGCGCGAGAACGTCGGCCGGCCGCACGGCTTCTGCGTCCTGACGCGCGAGAAGAAGCCCATGCACTTGGCCGCCGACTCGGAGCTCGAGCGCGTCGTGTGGGTGCACCTGCTGCAGGCCGCGGTGGAGCAGACGACCAAAGTGCTGCCCAAGGCGCAGAAGAAGTTGGTCACAGACGACGTCGACGTCTCCGGCCTCACCATCAGCACCGACCACTCCGCAGAAACGACTCCACCGCCGCCGCCTGCTTCCTCGCTGGCATCCAGAGTGCAGGTGCCCGGCGTGCTCGCCAAGACACTGCTAGGCTTGCCCATTGAGGTGAACCTGGGCTTGTTCTATGAAGCGTGGGGCCACGTACAGTGCCGCAAGGGCAACTTCGCCGACCTCGTGCCGAGTCTACACCCGAACATCACCATCACGTCCAACTACCCTCCGAGCGTGCCGATCGCCGGCGAGTACCACGGACGCGCAGGCTTCCTGGCGTTCATCGCCAACCTCCACGGCTCCATCGATATGTCCCACTACCTTGTGCAGCACATGGCGCGCAGCGGTGACCTGGCAGTCGTCACAGGACGTGAAACCATCAAGAGCGTGAGTAGCGGGCGCAAGTTCCGCCACCTGTGGAAGCACGAGCTTCGCTTCGAGGCGGATGGCCGCGTGAGCCACATCAACATCCTCGCTGATAAGGTCGCCGCCGCCGTCGCGTTCGGTGTGCAAACAGAAGGGCCCTCACTCGAGCTCCCGCATGAACAGGAAGCCTCCGCCACGACCTGTCCGCCTGGCGAGATCCGTGTCGTGTGCATTTCGGGTGAGCGCATCAAGCGGAAGAAGCCGCTGCCTCCGTCTGCGACGCTCAAAGTTGTGGTTGGCCTCAACAACTTTCCTCACTGGACGCTCAAGTCAACGTCAAGTGGCAGTGGCCCCAATTCGAGCAGTAGTTCATCAGGTGGGAATGGTCCGGGCAGCGTCAAGGGATTTAGTCACGTGGGTTCCTGGAAATCGTACGCGACTCGTCCGTCCAAGCCGAGCAACGGCGCGAACCCTTTCTGGGCCGAGACGCTGAGCCTCCAGTTCTCGGGCGCGGTGCCCGGCACGAGCGCGTGCTTATTTATTGAAGTGTGGAGCCTCAGCGTCATGGGCGACGACCTTGTCGGGTGCACCAAGGTGAACCTGGCCAACTATCTCGGCACTTCGGCAGGTTCAGAAGAAGAGATCGCGGCGGCGGCCGTGCCTCGCTGGTTTGAGCTGCGCAAGCCGGAGTACTTCACGACCGGCAGCGGGATGAGTCTCGTCGGCTCGTCCGACTCGAACGAGTCGGCAGACGCGCCCGTGTCCACGTCATCGACAAACAGCGGCGGCAAGTCACCCGATAGCTGTGGGCGACTGCAGCTCAGCATCAGCTTTGTGCCCTACACGGACGAGTTTAACGCTTCGTTTGGTGAGGAAGGCAACGAAGGCGAGGAGGATCGGACGCCGCAGCACCGCAAGAGCTTTGACCGACTGCAGGCGCTCCACGAGGAAGCTGGCGATCGTCCACAGCGAGGTGACCAGCGTGCGTCTGCTGACGGCACAGAACTTGACGCGAGCTACGAGATGATTGATCGCGAGGAGACCGCCGAGAACAACGATGCCGACGATGTGGCTATGTCTCGTAGCCGAGCATCGCTAGTGTCGTCTTCGTCGTCATCGGCGACTCCAAGCGGGGCAAGCATTGACGAAATGTACGCGTTCACGGTGGCGTCGACCAAGTTCCGCGTGTACACGCGGTATCAGCTCATCCGGGCGATCGGCCACGGTGCGTACGGCGTCGTGATCGCCGCGAGTGACCAGGTGACGGGCAACTCGGTCGCGATCAAGAACATCCCCAAGACGTTCGACGACCTGGTCGACGCCAAACGGATCGTGCGCGAGATCCGGCTTATGCGGCACCTGCAGCACCCGAACATCGTGACGGTGCTGGACGTGATGCGTCCGCCGTCATTCGCAGCGTTCGAGGACACGTACATCGTCACGGACCTGATGGAGACGGACCTGCACCGCGTCATCAACTCTCCGGAGCCGCTCTCGAGCGACCACATCGCGTACATCACGTACCAAATGCTGTGCGGCGTGCGGTACATGCACTCGGCGCAGATCCTGCACCGCGACATCAAGCCGTCGAACGTGCTCGTGAACCGCGACTGCCTGGTCAAGATCTGCGACTTCGGGCTCGCTCGCGGGATTGATCCGGTCGCTGGTGGCGGCGGAGGCGAGCCGCTGGACCAGGCACTGACCGAGTACGTTGTCACGCGCTGGTACCGCGCGCCCGAGCTGCTGCTCGCAAGTCGCTACTCGACCGCGATCGACGTCTGGTCGATCGGCTGCATCATGGTCGAGATGTTCACGCGGCGCGCGCTCTTCCCCGGTCATGACCACGTGCACCAGCTTCATCTGATCCTGCAGCTCGTGGGCAGTCCGTCGACGGACGACATGGGCTTCATCACCAACATCAAGGCCAAGCGGTGGATGGCGCGCCAGCCGCAACATGAGCGCAAGCCGTTCGACTCGGTTTGTCCGGGCGCGCCGCCGCTTGCGCTCGACCTGATGGAGAAGCTGCTGCGCTTCGACCCGCGGCAGCGCGCGACGGTGGACGAGGCCATCGCGCACTCGTTCCTGGCGGCGTACCGCAACCCAGAGCTCGAGGCGCGCGCGGCGACGGCGTTCGACTTTTCGTTCGAGAAGGACGCGAACAAGAAGATGGACAAGGACGCGCTGCGGCGGCTCATCTTCGAGGACGTGTGCCACTTCCACCCGGACGCGCGCGCCGAACTGGACGAGTTTGAGCGCGCGCAGCAGCTGAGGCAGCAGCGGCTGCAGGCGGAGGAGGACGACCGGCAGCGCGCCAGACGCCGCGCGCAGCAAGACGAGCAGCGCGAGCGCGAGCGCCTGGCGGCGCTTGCTGGCGGCATGAGCGGCGGCAAGTCGCGTACCATCCGCGGCGACGAATAAGCGCCGCGAGGGGATCTATAAGCGCGAATAAGACGGCCAGCGCACCAATGAGACGAAGTTCTGGCTGCGAAATCTTCGTTCTTCTTATCCGGTGGAGGGCTACCATACATGACATACACGACTAGCGATATCGACAAAGTTGCATCTCTATCGAGCGATTGAGGACGCCAACTACTTCGTACATACATGATCAGAGGTGGCTGTAGACGAGCGAGACGAGGCCGATGGCGACGACCGTGGCGCCGCCCGCGACCGCCTTGTCCGGGTACCGGTAGCAAAAGAGCACGAGGTCGCCGAGCGCGCGCGCCTCGAAGCGCTGCGAGTCTTCGCGCATGGGCATGGGCGTGCCCGCGAGCGCGCAGATGGTCACCAGCATGCGCAGCGTGAGCCCCCAGAGCACGAATTCATGCACCTTGCGCGCCGGGGCGCGGTCGGCATCGGGCAGCTCGTGGCCGGGGCGCGGCAAGTAGATGCAGTCGAAGAGCAGGCGGCCGAGCAGGCGGTCGGCCACGGCCTTGAGCGCCGGGCGGCGGCGCAGCACCGGCATCATGTCCTCCAGCGGCCACGCGAGCACGTTGTAACGTTGCGCGTTGAATAGCTCGCGTACGTCCAGCCAGAAGGCGTCCGCGATCTCGGACGCCTGCAGCGTCGGCGTGTACGCGTGCTCGTCCGCCGGCGCGTCCACGAAGAAGACCTGCGTGCTCACCGTCATGCCGCGCAGGTGCGTCTGGATGATCGGCAGGCTGCCGATCCAGTGCACGTGCGGCAGCGTCAGGTCGAGCCCGACCTCCTCCATGGTCTCGCGCTGCGCCGTCTCCCGCAGCGACTCCCACTCGGACCAGTCGTCGCGCATGGCCTCCTGGATGTCCATGTGCGTCTTCTTCTGGCGGCGCCCGCCCGGGAACGCGATCTGCCCGCTCCACGTGTCCTTCTCGTTGATCGTGCGCCGCACCAGCAGCACCTCCAGCGTGCGCTGCTCCTTCTCGCGCCAGCGGAACACGGCCGCCACGCTCGCGCGCTGCCGACCATCGCCAGTGCATCAAACCCACGACACGATGAGCCGTCGGAACAGTACAAGACAAGGACAGGGAAACGGGGCGCGTACAGGCGGGGCGAGGTCGTGGCGCGGCGCCGGCAGCTTGGACAGGCTGCGCCGCAGCAGCGGCACGAAGGACGTGAACGCGGACCGCCCGCCGGAGCTCATGGCGATGCACTTACGGAGTGTTCGCGTCGGCCGGGTCGGTTTATATGGGGGAATGTAGTGATCGCAGAGGTGAGATGCTGACGAGAGGCCGAGAGAGGGCGAAGTGAGCTGACGTAGGTACTGTACACTCCGAGAGTGGACGCGTCCACTCAAGTTGGCGGACGGGCGGATCCGCTCTGGGCAATTTGCTTCCGTTAGCAATTATGGAATGCTGCATGAATTATTTATTGTGAAACAAAATTTAACTGTAATCCTAGTTGTCATAATCAATTATTGCTGCGAATTTATGGTGACGAAATGGAAGTGGCATGGACCACGCAGCCAGTCTGGCGATTGCATCTCCAAGATGCGTGCACCTACGCTTTTTACTTCCGGTACTGTACGGTACGATAGTGTTGTCCATGAACCCCAGAGAGCGTTACGCGGTCCATCACCGCCTGCATGAGCATGCAGACATCCGCTTGCTTGCGCCGGCGCCCCCTTCACCTCACGTATTACGTACAGTGTATATGGCCGCAGAAACACTGCAGCATTCGATCTGGAACCCGCCTTGCTGTGCCTGGGGAACCGCTCGCGGTTCCTCACCCGATCGCCAGTTATAGACGATCGCCATGAAAGCAGCAACCGGACGAAAGAGTGAGTACTAATAGTGGCTTACCGACCGCATTTGCCAACTTTTTCCGTGGGGAATGCGCTGTGTGAGGCACCTAGAGTCGCAAAAAATACGCAAATCGTATCGCCTCACCTCGGACTCCGACTGACTTGGGTTTGAGTATAGAATCAGTCGGGCGCGACTGGGGTGAAATACCGCGAAACAGGTCAGGGAGGGTTTTTGTTGTTGTTGCTAAACCCTAGGTTTTTCACACGCGTTATTTAGGTTTTATGCTGTGTGTAGGTCACGGTGGGGCGCAGGGTGAGCGGGAGAAAAAAGTCACGCCAAACATGGCAGGTCAAGCCGACGAGAAGAAGGGTGTGGAAACAGTCGAAGGCGCGTCGAAGGGGGGGCCTTCGCGCCGACGAGCTGCGGCGCGAAGAGCTGCACGCAGGCGACATAATCGAGTACTACGCGATGGCGTTCGTTGCCGGGGACCCGCGAGGACAGCAGTCAGCAAGGTGCTCCGCGTCGACGCAAGCGAGGGTGCAGATTTTCCTATACGTGTGAACACTGGCGAGATGCTGCCATTAACCATCCTGATCAAACGCAAGATCGACCAGATGGGGCACGAGATCTCGCACGGCGACGCGGTGTGGCGTAAGCTGCGAACGTTTACGCTCGTCGATGGTGTCGTCAAAGCTCCTACGCGCGCTACGGTGCTGAACGAGGCGCTCCGGAACATTGTTAGTGATGCGTTTCGGGCAGTTGCTGTACCGGCGTACAAACGCATTGCACAGCACGCAAGAGAGCGCCTTCAGCGCCGTGCGGAAGCACGACAGCAGCTGAGACGCATCCGAGAACCCTGCAGCCACGCCGACGGGCAGGAGTTACGTGTCCTGCGTGGCCACAAGCGCGTTCGGCATAGCGACGAAGTGGTCGTCGTCGTTGCCGCGGACGACTTGGCGGGCGACGACTCCATGGACGACGACTCGGTAGGCGGTGACGTGGTGACCGACGACGCGGTGGCCGACGACGCGGTGACCGACGATGCGGTGACACGGTGACAGCTCGAGAAGAGGCAGGCAGATATGCCGTTGTCGTTGGAGATGGGGTGAACTCGGTCGGTACCGCCGGAAAGCAGAGCTTGCCGAACGACAAGGAAGTGCAAGCGGTCGCTCTGTCGTTCTTTGCGATTCCTACCCACGCGCAGAGAGACAAAATCCGGCACAAAGCGAAGCAAAAGCCTGGGTGTTATTACATCGGCAGGTCCCGCAAGCCGAAAGATCTGAAACAACGGGCACCGGTGCGTGATTCTACTTCCGTCTACCACGCGCGGACGACAGCGACCATCTTCGTGCGGGAGTTCTTGAAACTTCCCGGTGTTGCTGAACGACTTGCCGCGCTAAGAGCACGACGCACGGCGGAATCTGCCCAAGCGGCGGCCGGCTCCCCGCTTATTGACCTCTCCATGGACAGTGATCAAGATGATAATGCCGAGCAACAGAAGGTGCTTCAACCGCGTGACAGCCCTGCACAATGGCCTAACGATGTCACTCGCATGAGTGAATCTGTCAACCCTGAAGAAGTCAAGTTTCGGGACGCCGGGAGGCTGGGCCGATGCACATGCAGAGCCGAATGCTTCCGTGACGACTGCTCCAACGCTCTCGCTGGAGTGTACTGTGCGCGAAACAACTGTACGCTGAAAGGTCGGTCCAGCAACGCATCGATGGTGCGTCCTACTTTGAAGCTGTTTAACAGTCGTGTTGGACTCGGCGTCTACAGCGAGACGGCGCTTGAAGTTGGCGACATCGTCGGGGAATACTGCGGCATTTTGTGCCCGTACGATGGTGTCCGCGATCTGGACGAGCCTGGGGTGCGCTTGAAGTACAACAGCGGATACACGTTGCTGATGCGGACTCGCTCTACGAGAAGGAAGTTTGTCTACATCGAAGATGCGCAATGCGGGGGAATCACACGTTTCATAAACCATTCGTGTGCCCCAAACGCGAAGCTCGTCGAGATGCGGAACCGTCGGTGCGCCAAGGTCTTCGTCGTCGTTGAGCACGCCATCGAGGCCGGGTCTGAAGTCGCCGTCGACTACGGTGATAGCGTTTGGTTCGAGTGTGTATGCGGATCGCCGAGCTGCAGGACAAAAAAGGCGAAGGAAGCGAAGGCGGCCGAAGCGGCGAAGGCGACCGCAGCGAAGGAGGCGACCGCGGCAGCAGCGAGTCGTGGGATTCGCTCGGGTGTGTGACACGCAGCACACTTCGCGCTTTCGAGTGATGTACTTGCATGTTGTGTCAGATGAGAATTGACGACGCTGGAGCTGTTTGAATGGAGCGCAAAATTGGTTTCAATGCATCGAGTCGTGGAATTCGCTCGGGTGTATTAGATGCCGCCGAACGCGCTCTTTTGAACGGTGGCCATATCAGCCCAGCTGCGTAATTATTGACGATGCTGGACCCTTCAAAGCAAACTCGCTTGCTCAACCTCTTATCAATCGCTTGGAACTCATTTGCTGTGCAAATCCTCGCGTGTTCGAGACGCAATACAATACGACGATCAGGATGAGCAGATCCACGCTCTCGTTGCGTAAGATTTGGTAGTGCTGGAGGTCCACGAACGCCTCTGCAGCGAGCCTGCATATCCTCGGACCAGCAAACCCTCGGGTGCATGAGATACAATGCAACACGGGGATCCTAATGCACTGTTCGATGGTCAAATCCGACCTGTTTTCACAATGCTGAACGTCATTTCTTCACGACACGCAGAACAGCTTCTGTAGAGATGCAGTGCTTGGCCGCAAACGCCTTGATGACGTCGTAAAACACCTTGCGTCTGGAGTAGCATTTGTTGTCCTTCGGAAGAGACCGCCACTGAGCTCCAAACAGCTCGTCTCCCCGCTGAACAGCCATCTGCCCGCCGATACCCTTCGTGTACTCCGTCCATACATCAGTGACCGTCCGCAGATGGCGCCTCATGTGCAAAGCAGCTTCCTTGCGCGCGGGGGGCGCAGATGTTGGCGCCTCCTCGTGCGAATCACCGCCATCTAAGCCGGAGTCACCGGTGTCACCGACCGCAACCATTGATACGACGAACTGTTTCTTGCTCATTGTCGCCAGCTCTTGCTTCAGCTGGCTGACTTCAGACGCGAGGCCATCGAGCTTTCCGTGTACAGACTGAAAGCCCATCTTGAGGGCTGCTGCTACATGCGGTATAGCGGCTTCGACCTGGCTGTCGAACGGGGCTTCCCTTTTTTTTGCTATGCTTTGAGCACAGCGGCCTCAAATTCCCGAGACTCTCAAGACTCAAAGAGAACGTCGCGCCAAATTGGGTGGTCGGGGAACTGGCGACGGAGCAGCACGGAGTCCTGGAGGAAAACGACGCGAAGATCATGCAGCATCTGCACGAACCCGCTTGCTGCGATCTCACGGAGCCCACTGGCGCGCAACGCCGCTTCGGCGTCGTCTAAATCTCGGTGCACCATTCGCTGTAAGGCCTTGCACGGCTCGATCGTCGCCCGCGCCAACCAATAGGTGTCGCCCTTTGTCGAGAAACCCGCGAGGGCTCGCAGCGCCTTGCGTGGGATCGTGGTGAGATAGCATGTTTCCATTCGGTCCCTGCTCCACCTGCCTGCTCGCCTGATCTGGTCCTCGTCCGCGCCGTTCAACTCGGCCATTCTTGCTGCGGACTCTCTATTCGCGTGGGTCCACACAGTCGAGTCGATGGAGCACGCTTTGAAGCCGCGCTTGACGCTCTCGAGCTGCGCGTTGTAGGACAGTTCGCTCCGTGGATCGCTCCCTTTGAGAAGGTGAATGCCGTACCATGCGCGCCGATCGTTCAGGTTGGGAAACGGTTCCAGCTCAATGTGCCAACGCCAAAACAAGTACATTGCCACGGCGTTGAGCGGACACAGCAGCACCTTCTTGTGACGCATTGCGGCGCCGTACTCGACTCGCCCGCTCTGGTTGGTCTTTCCCTTCGTCATAACGACGACGAGAGAGGTGCAGGGCTGGGGGCCTTCGTCGGGCATGACCAGGGTAAGCATATCCGCCAGCTGGATAAATCGCCGCGACTGGCCTCGAGCGACAAGTGCGTGCCCCACCAAAAAGTCGACACGGTCGCGGAGCCCCACGCCAGAGCTTTCTCTCAGCCAGAAGGAGGTCAAGGTCTTCATGTACGCTACATTGTAGCCATCCAAGACGGTGCCGAGGCCACGATCATACTCTGGCCCTCTTTTGCGCTTCGCGTCCGCTCTCACCAGCATCTCCTTCAGTGCTTTGATGGCAGCCCCACGAGGATGGCTTCCCTTGCCCCCTGATGCTTTCTGGGCTTGGTAGAGGTCGACCATGGCTTTGACGTACACTTCAATGCTCTCGTGTGAGTAGACTTGCGCGGAGCCGTCGGGGCTCTTCCTGCGCTTGTAGCCCCGCGGTATCACGACATTGTCCAGGAAGGCGACGAGCTTCGCTTCATACACTAGATCTCCGTCGCCGAACTTCTTCTCTGTGCACCAGTCGTGGAACTCCTTCTGTCGTGGGCGGTACATTTTGTTCGTATTTTCACAACTCTCCAACGCGCGGCGAGTGAGCACATTCGTGACCCGCGCTCTGCAACGACTGCGCGTCGGCAGCGTTGAGCGACGACTGTGCATCGATCGCGCTGAGCGACGACTGCGCATCGACCGCGCTCTGCTGCACGGGATCGGTCATGGCGAACGGAGGAGGGAGAAAAACAAACCAAACAAAAAACCTTTACGGGAGTCGGAATGGAACAGGACGGTTTTTGGCAGTATATCGATTTCCACAGGTCATCATCGATGACAGTTGGACGTGCCATTGAGATACATCAGTATCTCGCCCTCGTGTGACACCGTTTTTGTATGGTATAGCCAACAGCCGTCAGACACTCCGGACCCGATGAAAAGTTGGGGATCCGCTCGGTTAGGGTTAGGGTTCCTGCTGTCACGCCGGAGTGAAACTGTCGCGGTGACAGTCACAGTGGGCGGCGGGCAGAACACCTTGAAGCGCCGCCAACATACGGTACGGTTTAGAGATTTCTTTAGATTTCCCTAAATGCTTCCTTAAAGGAGTCCGTAACCTTGAGTTCACTCGCGCGGACGGTTCCGCGGCCCCAGGTGCTCCGGCGGATTGGCCAGCGTCAAGGATCCCTTGCGGGCCCGTCCGCGGTATTTTAACTAAGAAAATAGCTTACACGACCTGCGGGACACGACCAACGCAGCGTACAGTAAGGTATTCCGCGTGCCGGTCCTTGCCCGTCCGCGCTGTTGTGACATGTTGGTTACGGCGCACCCGTCGCCCAGCCGCGGCTCGGGGATTGCCGGGCGAGTTCGGAAACGCAGCGGACAGTACCGGTGCGGAGTTCAGCGCGATTCTGTGTTCCAGTTAAAAAGCGGTGCGGGACACGCCGCGAGTTGGACGGGAGCGAGTGAGGACGGCCCGTCCTGTAGTTTACGGGCCCACGTTGGACGAGTGCGGATCCGATGCGGACGCTGGGGCGTCTGGTCGGTGGGGTTCCGGCCCCAGAAAGGACGGGGGCTGGACGCCGCCGTTGGATGCTCTAAACCATTTTCGACCGTATTTTTTACAAACCTTTTTCGAAAGAATCAAATGCGGATTGAGGATCCACGGTATACAAATATCAAGTATAACGCGAGTGCTGGTCACGTCTGGGGTGTTCCGACGACGATGGGACGTCCCCTCCCTATTTTGAGGGGAATCAGATTCGCCGCCATCCCGGTTCTGCACCCCGTTAAAGATAGCGCAGCTTCCAACCCTAACTCTCCACCAATCACGAGCCGTGGATCGTCCCTTTTACCCTAAACCACCCCCGCGAAGGGGTACAGCGAGTAGGGTTGTTTTCGCCACTCGTCCCCGTCTCTTGAGGTCGTCAGTGCGTTGCGGCTCCTCACATCCTGAAAAATACACGGGCTGGGGACGCATTTGGGGGCCGTGGGGCCGCAGCGCAGTCCGAGGCTGTCGGAGCCCTTTATTCGCAATTTCCCCGCTCGTGTTCATCCCGCGCGCGGACCGGCCGCCTCGGTGTCGCTGTCACTACCGTTCACTCCACGCACCGGACCGCAGCAGCCTCATCGATCGTGCGGACGCATCGGACGGTAAGTTACATTGCATAAACTACCGGACGTGCGGATGGATGCGGGCCGGGACGCCCGATCCGCGCGTGTGGCTGGGGCCCCAGTTTCGTCCCGTCGCGGTTCGTTACCAACACGGGTCCCGTATCTTCCGCTTCTCGCGGGCCTGCTGCTATCCGCGCGCTTCCGTCCGCGCGTCTGTTTTTTATGCACGCTTTCGTCTTAGTCGGGCGTCATGCCATGCGCCCGACACCTTGCGTGTGGATCCGGCCGCCGTCTTATCCGCGTCTTATTTCCTTATTTTCGTCGTGTAGGAGCCGCCCAGTGGTCGATCCCCCGTCTGATTCCGGACCACTTTCGGTCTCTCCAGCCACGTGACACAGGGGAACTCAGCATCCGACCGACATGGTGGACGAGCAGGTGGCGACGTGCTGGGGCGACGCCAAGCGCACGGCCAAGCTCAAGCAGCAGCTCGGCGGCGCGGCGACCAACCAGGCGGTGGCCCGCGGCGAGGAGGATGCGGACAAGCGCGGCAACGAGCAAGACGCGTGCTCAGCCTCGCGCACGAGCTGCTCGAGCAGCCACGACCTGACGGACCTGGGCTGGGACGACCTGTCGACGGCCGGGTCGAGCAGCGAGCACGAGGCGGACGAGGACGCCGAGCTGCAGGCGTCGCCGTCGCCGTCGAGCGCCTCGAGCGCGTCCTCGCCACCGGAGCTGCTTCTGGACGCGGCGGACCCCAAGACGCAGCACAAGACGCAGGCCGCGAGCGCGTGCTCGACGCTGTCGCCGCGTGTTCGGCCAGTGGTGCGCCCGCTGGACGTCGGCCCGCCCACCGAGTATGACCTGCGCAGCACGAACGGGCTGCTCAAGTGCCTGCACTCGCTGGCGCGGCTGCCGTCGCCCGAGGAGCTCGGCGCCAAGCACCTGGCCATCAGTGAGCTGCACCGCCTGGTGGACGAGTGGCTGCAGCGCGCGTTCCCCAAGCGCCAGGGCGACCGCACCATGACGCTGCTGTTCGGCGGCAGCTGGTACCTCAAGGTGGGGCTGGCCGACTCGGACCTGGACATCGTCGCGCTGCTGCCGCGCTTCGTCACGTCGGAGCTCTTCTTCCAGTCGCTGAGCGAGCACCTGGGCCGCTCAGCGTGCGTGTCAAAGCTCGTGGCCATGACCAAGGCGACCGTGCCTATCCTGTCCTTCCAGCTCAACGGCGTGCGCATCGACCTGCTCTTTGCGCGCTACACGCGCGACGTGGTGCCCAAGAACCTGCCCATCCACAGCGACCAGGTGCTCGCGGGCATGGACGCGACGTCGATCCGGTCGCTCTCGGTGCCGCGCGTGGCCTCGCTCATCCTCGAGCTCGTGCCCAACGGCTCGGTCTTCCGCTCGACGCTGCGCCTCGTCCGCTTGTGGGCCACGCGCCGCGGCGTCTACTCGAACAAGGCCGGCTTCTTGGGCGGCATATCGTGGATGATCCTGGTCGCGTTCGTCTGCCAAATGTTCCCCAAGGCGTCCGTGTCGGCGCTCGTGCACTGCTTCTTCACGGTGCTCTCGACCTGGAGCTGGCCCGCGCCCATCCTGATCACCAAGCCGTACGACAACCCGCTCGCAGGCGACCAGATCGCGCAGTGGTCGCCGCGCACGAGCCACCACGACCGCGCGCACCTCATGCCCATCATCTCGCCCGGCTTCCCGGCCGTCAACACGGCCGTCAACGTCAACCTGTCGACCATGCGCGTGCTCATGGACGAGCTCGCGCGCGGCAAGAGCATCATGGACGACCTGCGCGCCAAGGGGCTGAGCGGGCCCACGGCCTGGCACGCGCTCTTCGCGCCGTCCGAGATGCTCGTGCGCTACGACCACCACCTCATCATTGAGCTCAAGGCCGACGGCGAGGAGGCGCTGAGCGAGTGGGCGAGCTTCGTGGCCAGCCGCACGCGCAAGCTCGTCGAGACGCTGCAGCACACGGCGCCCATCTCGGCCATCCACCCGCTGCCCTCGCTGCTCCGTCCGCGGTGTCCAAGCGGCGACAGTGAGACGATCAACGGCTACTACGTGGTCGGGTTCACGGTGAACGCACCGCCCGCAGCCGCAAAGGAAGCGGCGCGCGCGTGCGTCGGCCCCGCCGCGAGGTACTTCAGCGCGACGGAGCTGCTGAGCGCGCCCGAGAAGAAGCCCAACATGCACGTGGACATCTCGTACCGGACGTGGCAGGAACTGCCGGACGGCATGTTCCCCGAGGGCCGAGCTCACGCGGCGGGCGAGCGCGCGCGCTTCATCTTGAGCAAGGCGCATAATTTAAACGTGGCCATGGGCCGCGGCCAGTGAAGCGCGCGCGCGACGGTCGGTATCTCTTTCATATCAAAGACAAGTAGAAGAGAAGCAACTATTTACTCACCAGTCCCTCGGGCTCGACCTGTCGAGAAGAGGGAACAGCTTATATAAATCAATCAACAGAAACAGCGAGATCAATGGCAACGAGGCGGGTGCGTCAGAATGAGAAAGCCAATAGATATATGAAGAAAATACCGAGGTGGAGTCGGCGCGAGCATGCTGCTGCTTGGGAATGCTGCGCGTGGAGGGGGCGGGCCGAGTCCGGATGTCTTTACGTCTTCCGTCGAGTTGCTCGGCCGGGAGCTCCGTCCTTGTCTTGTCTGAATGAAACCTGAAATAAATACGATCGCGGCGTTATCGGACCCGCCCCCACCAGCATGTCTTCTTCGCTCCGCCTCAGGTCCCACTGGATCGAGTTGCCGCTTACCTCTCACAGCGAGGTATCGGTCGAGTCAGGCGTGCTTCATAACCTTTTTGCATGTGGGGGATCAGCGCTTCTCCGCCTCTAGGTCAACGAGCAGGAGCATCATCGCGCGCTGTCACATGTCATTCGTCGGCACCTTCTCAGAACCAGCAGACGAGTTCTCTGAGCTGCTCGGCGCCGATTTGCGCGCGTCGTCGTCGAACTGCATGTCGGCCAGTTCATCAAACGCACTCATGGCATCCTCAGCCCCCGCGTAGCTGGTCGCGCTCTTCATGTTGTCGTCTTTCGTCACCTGCGCGACGGAAGCCGTTCGCCTCTCCGACGGAGAGAACGTGGGCACTGACATTTTTGCCGCGCCAAAATCCCCGAACGGAGACTCTTGACCGTTCAAAAGTCGACCAGGATCACTCAGCTTCGTCTCCGACTGCCCTCCTGCACTAGCGGATGTACCAGGCTGTGGCAAGTCACGGGTAGGAGGAATCAGGCGCCCCATCGGTGCTGGCATCGGTTGGCTTCTTCCATCTGCCGGCTGTGACTGCAGACTTGACGCGCGTGGAAGTTGTCCCGATGGCGGACTCAGAAGTCGCTGCTGCTGCTGCTGCTGCTGCTGCTGCTGCTGTTGCTGCTGTTGCTGCTGCTGCTGTTGCTGCTGCTGCTGCTGCTGCTGCTGCTGCTGCTGTTGGTGTTGGTGTTGTTGCTGGGTGCTGGAAGGGAACGGGCCTTCAACGCCACCAGTCTCACTTCTCACCGAGTACCCACCTTGGTAGTTTGCAGCCTGTGTTGCCGCTCGATTGTCGCCACTATCCGCCGAGCTTACCAATCCCGCTGTTCGCGACTGAATCCTATCCACAATAGGTTTGACCGTGTTTTGCATGAACCGCTCAATCGAGTCCAGCACGTCGAACGACCGCGGCTCTGCCACTTGCGGGGCTTCGTGGAGCACATTCAGCGCCAGCGACACGTTGTGCTTCAGATTGTCCGCCTTGATACTCTGCGCTGAGTTGGGCGGCGCGTGGTGATTCTCCAGTGCGTGGTGCGCAACCGTGAGATCGCGCAAGTACATGGACCTCATCACCCCAACTCGACGCCAGTACTGGTCGGGGTTTCCGTTCATCACGCCCATGTTCGCGTCATGCGCTCGCAGCGTCTCCTCGTTTAGCGTGTGTCGCGCCGGCGCTGGTGCCTGCTCCTGCACTCGCCGCGGATATCCGCGCGCGTATCCATCGCTGGGGCGCTGATCCTTCGCTTCAGTTGTGGGGCCTTGCTGGTATTCCGGCGATCGTCGCGGCGCAAGAGCGTCGTAAGTCGCACGCTGGTAGCTCATGTTCAACGCGTTCTGCAGGGACGCCACTTGCATCTCGAGCTGAGTGGCGCGACTCTGCCATTGATCCAGAGCCGTTTTCTGGTTCCACAGGAAGTCAATCAGCACGTTTCTGTCGTATTGCTGAAGCTGGCTCGCGAATTCTTGGCGAGACGGCTGCTGTGCGAACTGATTCGCTTGCTGCTGCAGTTGCTGCGGCTGTTGCTGTTGTTGTTGCTGTGGCTGCGAATTAGCGTAATACTGTGCGGCTTGATACTTCTGCTGTTCGAGGCCCTGCGACGCCGTCGGTTGACCATTCTGCCTCTGCGTCTGCATGTACGCATGCCCGTTCATCGATGATCCCGCCCCGTTCTCAACAGGCGCGTTTGGCTGCCGACCAGGCCCAGCTTGCGCTCCAGCGTAACCACGATACTGAGCTCGCTGGTCTTGCGCGCTCCCCGCTCCTTGCTGCTGGTAACTACCGCTCGCCGATGCGTCTGCACCGCCAGCGCCGCGTGGTTGACCACGGCCAGCATCAAACCAGCTTGATGTCGACGCTGACTGATCAGTGGCGGGCCCAGCCGACCGTGCAGGTTCACCCGCGTTTCGAGAGTTCGCGTCAGCGCCGCCGGACGCCTTAACGGCGCCAGCTCGCACAATCTCGCTCAGCTTCGCGAGTTCGCCATTCAGCGCATTCGTGTACTTGTTCTAGATGTACCAATCGGGATGAGTGATGGTTAGGGCGCCAATTGACACGCATTAACGACACAGAGAAAAGCGTGGTGGAAATCACGTACCCGGGTGGGGAACTTCTGGAAATGCTCCATCTCGAGAGCGCTGGCGTACTGGCCGACCGCGTTGAGGTCCTGGCCAGGATGCGCTTGGTGGAGCAGGTTATACCTGTCATAAACAGCGAGCAAGTGGCGTATTAGAGCGGCTCCTCGTGTTATACACATGAAAGGGATCGCTAGAAGAACGTACAGTTGCTGCAGGTACTGTTGGCGCAGCTCCATCTCCGGGGCGGGCGCGACCGCTCCGCCGTCACTGCTGGCAGTCGCTTCCGCAGCAGGGGGCGCCGCAGCGGCCTGCTTTCCCTTCCGCCCTGTATCCGCAACAGACCACACACACCAGTGTTAAGCATACAACTCCAGCCAGCCGCCCCATACGTAGAAGAAATATCTCCTCCAGTCCCACCTTTCGGCGTCGTGGTCGCGCGCTTCTTGGCCGCCACCTTCTTGGGCTGGTCCGTCGCGGCCGGAGTCTTCTTCGCGCGGGGCTGCGCGGGCTTTTTCTTGGCCGGCGCCTTGGGCGCTTTGGGGGTCTTGGCTGAGCCGCCCGCCTTCGCCGTGGCCGTCGCGCCGGCGCCGCCGGGCGCAACAGCGGCCTGAGTCGCTACCGCCGTCCCGATCTCGTCCATTAATCGCCGCGCCTTCGACCGACCTGGGGGCTTCTTCCTTGCTTGCTTCCCGCGCTTTACCGCGGAGGCTTGGTGTCGTCCTTTCTCGGAGGGGAAAAGCCCGCGCTTTTTGGATTGTTGCCGTTGCCCTTTTCTCTTCCTTTGGTACGGTACGTCCGGCCTTGCGGGATACAATTCCCAAGATAAATCGACGAGGAAAGAAGCAAAAGCGCGCGCGCACTTTCCCGACCGCCAGACGAAAAGGGAAAGCTGAATGACCATCACTCCCGGATTTTGCGTGGAGGTCAGGCAGCTCCGCGTTTCGACCAATCATCAGTCGCCATGACTCAGTTTTAGCCAATCACAACACGTGGGAACTGGCGCTATCGCTGGCACAACTTCAACACCAACGGCGCCATCGCTATCATCGATGGAAATCACGCGTAGTGATTTGTGGATATCAGCAGCGCGGATATGGTCGTCGCGCTGTCGATCGTCCGCGTGCCGCGGCCGACGGACGCGCCTGGGTCCTTGCTAGAGTCTTTCAGTGACTGTATTGCCAAATATCCTTGGAAGAAATCTCAGCATGCACGCATCCACGTGGCTGACGTGGGTGCTTTTACGCCAAGTCATACCGGTTTCATACCGGTATTCTAACCGGTTTTACAGTATATGATAGGAGTGCTGGTCGTAACGCAATCATTCCTAGAGCTTCAACGTCAACCGCTTCTACCTCCCCACCACACCATCGTTCCTGGCTTTGATGATACCCCCCCCCAAAAAAAAAAAAAAAATACTTTCCCGTCTATCCTCATTAAATAGATGTGCGAATGCTACACACGCAGTCGCGCGAGTAGCTGGCGCAACTCGCTCTTGACGTGCACGTCGTCGACGCGGCGCGCGTCCAGCTTGGCGGGCGCGGTCGTGCGTGTCACGACCTGCACGTCGCGCCCAAACGTGAGGATCGACGTCGGTCCGGCTCCGTTCGCAGCTCCGCCTCGCCCCTGCGCATCGTTGTTGGCCTCACTCGCCTTGCTGTAAAAGCGCCGAGCGAACACCGCGAGCTGGCGCAGCTGCGCGACCGCACTCAACACCACCTCCCTCAGTTGGTTCTCATAGTAGAGCTCATCGTCGTTAACCCCAGCGCTCGAGAAGAACCCGCCCGCGGTCGGAGTCTGGCCAGCAAAGAACCGCAGCTCCGACACGCGCACGTCCGTGAGGCGGCAGCGCTGCGCCGGCGAGCACCGGAGCAGCTCCCAGGCCACCTCGTTCTCCAGGAACAGCTCGGCCTGCGCGGATCCGTCGTCGATGATGCACCGCATGTTGGTGTGCACGTAGCTGTGTCTTGCCAACGCGGCGTCCGTGTGCTGAAGCTGATACCATCCGCATCGGCGGCTTGGTTGAGAAGAAGATGGGTTCCCGCTCGACGACGTGAAGTGCATCCAGCCGCGGCGTCGGTCGTGCACCAGCGCGCGATGACACGATCGGCACTTGCGCTTCAGGATCACGTAGTTCACGTACACGACTCGAACCACGTAGCGGTGCAAGCGCCGGTCAAAAGCGCCGTTTGAGGAGGACCCGACGCTGTACAGATCGTTGAGGAAGCTCGTCGGCAACGATCCGTAGAGCCCCGCCTCCGATGGGAGGCACGGATCCGCCAGCCAAAGGACCCGAGCAGACGTCAGGTAGCTCCAGTTGAGGTAGGCTCGGTACGTCGAGCGCGCGACGAATCCTTGCAGCTTGGAGAACTCGACCACGTCGCCAGGCTGAAGGCCGGCTCGAAAGCCAAACTTGGTCGTGTCAATATGAACGTCCACAGTGTCCAGCGATGAAAGATCCCGCACGCGAATGACGCACATTAGCCTCCGGCTTTGGTCGGAAGAGATGCCCAGAGCCGACGACGACATTTCCTCGTGCCGACGCTTCTCTCCAACCGCGGAGGCGTCCAGCTTCGCCCCGGCGTCAACGTACTGCGAATTGTCTCGCCAGTAATACCGGCGCTCACATACAACACCGATCAAGGCCATGAGCCGCGGCTGGTGCACGTTTGTCTCTGGGGCATGGGTTGATACTGCGTCGACGGTGCCGTGAACCAGGAATGTGGACACCTGCCGCCAGCTCTGCACGTCTCTTCTTCGCATTACAGTCGTCAACGCCGTGAAATAGCGCAGCGCCTGCACGGGAATCGGTTGGACAGCCTTCGCAATCGGCATGCAGCTGCGCAGGACCAACGTCTTTGCCGAGCACCTAGGACGCAATGAGTTAAGGTCCAGCTCGCAGTGCGGGCCGGCGCCCTGGTAGGCTTGTCGACACGCCTCATGTTCGCGGCAAGAGCTTTCGCTGTGACCTGGAGCGCCAGAAGCAATTGCTGGTTGGAACACGGTCGAGACAAAAGATCCTCGCTTGTCGACGCGGTACACGCGGAGCTTGCGACGAGCACCTTGCTCCGCAGATATTGCGCCCAGAACTCGCTCGACCTCAGCGACCACTGGCAGCACACACGATCTGTCTGGTTCGACGGCGCTGTCGGCTTGGTCGTTGTTGCTCGCGCGATGGTGCTTCCAGGCCTCTTGAAGTGCGCGAACGGCGTGGTCGTCGGCGGGAGCGAGCATGTTGAATCCACCAGACCGGTCGCTCTCGCTACGGATCCGCGTCGCGCGCACGCGGTACAGCCCATGCTTCTTGACATGCCACGCGCTTGCACAGTCCCCGCCGACCAGGAGCTCTGCGCAGTGCGCCTTCTCCACGAATCCGGCTCCCGACACGTCACGTGACGCGCGAAATACGACGCCGTGGATGTGTCGGTACTGCGGTCGCGCAGCGCCGCCCCAACGAGTCGTCGCCTGCGTCACCGAGGCGATGTGAGTCACCATCAGGAAGATCACCTTGAGCTCCGACTCGTGCTTGCTCGCGTGGCCGCTCCCGTGGGCGCTCGACGTGTCTTCGTCCTCGCTGTCCACACTCTCTACAGACATGATGCTGCTTAAAGACGCACGAACTGCGAACACGATCGCTGGTGTGGCGCCTGCCACGCCCACAGCGTCAACCGCTTCAACCAGCAGCGTGAACTGCGTGTCCACGCGGATGGTCACGTCGGAGCCACTGGGCGTTTGCCACGAGCCATCATCGGTGCCCGAGACGTCCACACTGACGGGGACAGCCCCCGTCCGGTCACGCAGTTCCAAGTCCCCACTGTCGATGTTACCGACCAATTTCCCGGCCAGGAAGTGCCACGGCAGCTCCTCCCCGCCTAGCGTCACCGCCGCCGTCTTGCTCGCCGATGTCGACGCCGCGCTGTCCAGGAGCGCCGCCTCGCCGCGCGCCTTGAGCTGCTCCACCGTCACGACCTGCGCGCTCATGTTCTGGCGGATGCTGCGGCCCGGGCGTCGCCTCCTCGTGGACCAAGCGGCCGCCAATTGCGCGCCAGGTGACCACCTACTGCGCGTCCATTGGCAATGTGGGTGCCCAAAGCTCGACGGACTCGTCAACCCGGGTTTCGACTCATGTGGGTATATTGGCCCGGTTCGTTCGTTAGAAACCCGGACCGTTGCAGCACATTCACTTGGGTAAACTATGGGCGACACGCGTCGCAGGTTTCATCGGAATGCTTGACCGAATCCCGCAGTGGCAATGCGTCACTACCAGTGACGGACGACTCACAGTACCTCTGCACGGCTTGGCTCTCGACCTCCGAGTCAACTGACGCCGTGAGGACACGAACAAAGAAGCACGCGAGGCCGTCGTGACGCTAGGAATGTCCGCGGGATGCGGGTGCATATCGAGCGCGGAAGGTAAGAGCAGCTCAGGGTTGGACGCCAAACTTCATGCAAAGATCGGTGCCGTGGTCGATACAATCGCACGGCGTCAAGCGGAGCTGCTCAGATGGGTCGCAGGCACGGTTATCGTCTGTATTGCATTGTGGTTCTACTGTTGCGCGACTTTTTTACTCCGCGAACGCTTGGCCAGCACGGATGCCGCGGCTTGCTTGTCTGCGTCTGTTACCACGGGCGGCGCGTCTGTTGCGTCTGCGTCTGCGTCTGCTGTTCCGCGAAGCGCTTGTACAGCACGCCGCACGTGAAGATGCCCTGCGCCGTGAGCAGGATCTTCCAGCGCTGCTCCCACAGGTACCGCGAGCGCGCCGACATGGTCGATCGATCGATGAGCCCCGACGAGTTCGGATCGGTTTTGGGGCTTGTGGTGGTGTGGCAGCGCAACACTTACCCTATACTAAAGTGGCGTACATTAATTTTACACATTTGATCTCCAACGATTGGCTAAAATAGTGCGATGAAGACCAAAATGGTGTTTTCTAAGTTTTTCATAGGTTCAAGAATAATGTGCCCCACATGAACCACAGCGACAGTGGAGCTCTTGACAACGTGCAGTGGACGAAACGGAGCATGGACGACGACCTGTGGCGCGCGGACGGCTCGTTCCGCGGCATGAGCGGCGGCGGCGGCGGCGGCGGCGGTAAGGGCAAGGGCGGGAAAGGCGGCGGCGGGGGCAACCCTCAGTTCACTCGCGTGATCCCCCAGTTCCTGCGAAAGTACCAGCAGCCGCCGGAGATCCAGGCCAAGTTCGCGCCGCCGCCCATGCCCGACGGCGACGACGCGGACGACCACGAGCTGGACGACGTGCAGCGCGCCGCGATCGACGAGTACCTGGCCAAGCAGAAGAAGAAGAAACAGAAGAAAGAGGAGGAGGAGGAGAAGGAGAAGAAGAAAGAGGGCGAGAAGGCCGAGAGCGGAGGCGCGGACGACGCGGAGCACAAGGAGGCGCGGCGGAAAAAGGTGATGCAGAGCGTCGCGGAGCTCGGCAAGGCCGGCAAAGACGCGGTCAAGGGCAAGAAGCGGAAGCGCTCGAGCGCCGCGCCCGCCAAGCTCAACAACAAGAAGCTGCTGTCGTTCTCCATGGACGACGAGGAGTAGCGGTAGCGAGCAGTAACAGCGGAGCGGCACAAGCGCTACCAGTTGTCGCCGTCGCCTTGTCTTCGCTCTCGTGTTGCGTGTCGGTTTGTGCTGGAAGGTGTGCGTTTTACCTCCCAGTGCCCGTTCCCACATAGATATGGGCGCTCTGGCCACGCTCAGGTGAGTTCTGGAGGCGATACGGCATCTACGACCCTGCCTCTCACCTATTGCTGCGGTTATCTACACGACAGGTGCAGCTAAATACGTCAGCAGAACCGTGCCCGCCGCGAAATGACTCGTCCTCGAACCGCCACAAGCCTTTCGGCCTCTTCCTGCTCATCTGGTTCATCGTCAGGCTCGAGCAGGATGAGTAGGTTGGTGGCGTTGAACGCGGCTAAGAAGGAGAAGGCGAACGCGAGCGCCAAGGGGAATGCCGTGCGCACGGTCAGCGCCCCTGTGAGCCACGAGATGAACGCACACTGGAAGAGCCAGCTGGATAAGCGCGCAAGCTGGTAGCACCGCCACTGCCAGCGCGTGAACTCGAGCGGCCCAAGCCACTCGACCGCCGCCGCGTGCCCGACCAAGAAGAGCGAGATCAGCTGGATGGGAGTGACGAGTCCGTGAGCTGACCGAGTGGGCCTCAATCGGACGACGCTCGACGTACCGCTTGGCCCCACTTTAGGCGATGAGCCAGAACAGCTTCGAAGTGCGGGTCCGTGTCCAGCTTGAGCAGGAACTTGCGCAGCAGGGAACCAGCAAACAGGTCAGCCACGTGCAGCTCTACAGGCGGTGGCGAGCTCAAAGTCTGATGGTTCGTTGGAGTGGCTACTGGCATCGACGCATTCGTGTGGACAGAGGCGACGCTGACGTGTCCAATCGGGATCACCAGCGGAGTATCCTGTGTTGCCAACAGAAGTAACACCCGACAGCGTCAGCTCCCAGTGACGTGGGAGCCTGGGAGATCGTAACGGAGACGCTATGAACGCTTCGTGCCTCCAGGAAGTGGGGGTTGGAGACATGGAGCGTTAGTGTGTGCTCTCCTGTGGCCGGCCGCCCCATGATCCGCCTGACGCTGGCCCAGTCGACCCGGATCCACAGGGTGTATTCCCTGTTACTACCGTCGTCGCTGTGCTGCTTGTCGCGATGAGGCCGAAGAATGAGCGTCGCGTCCGAGTTGGACCCCGGATCATGAAGCGTGAGCACCGCGGTCGTCGCGTTCCGCACGTACGGCGGCAACGTTGCGTTGTTGAGCTGGACGGCGAGGTTCAGCGAGTCGTTGGTCGGGAAGACCGCGTTTGGATTCCACAGCGTGGCCGACGCGAGCTCCTCCAGCTGAAGACGCATGTGGTTGATGCCAATGCCACGCACAAGAGGCTGATAGGCCAGTACCAGCGTCTGTCATCCGTCCCATGCGAGTTGTTAGCCTGCGGGAACTCGTGGTGCAGCCTCCGATTCGACACAGAGAGTGAACGTACGTCGTTGATTGGATGGGGAAGCGGCTGGGACGGATCGCTGTCCATGCGAGCGCCACTTGGCATCCCGATTGGGGATCTCGGCAGCGGCGCATCCATCCAGTAGCAGCAGGCGAGCGCGACAATGAGCGCGGCCGCCGCCCCGATCCACGACAGCTTCGGCAGCCGCCCGACACGCCAAGCCATCGGTCTACGGCCTAGTTGGCACTCGTACTGACGAGTTTGTGGGTCGTGAGACGCGATGATCGTCGCTCGGAGAGGTGCCGAGCCTTTCTGGGGCAGTGATAGATGGTAACCGCGCCAGAAATAGTGCCAGCTCCATGATCCCATGGCATCGTTAGCTGACAGTGAAGATGGTCCACTCGCGGGTCACAAGCAGAGTGCACGTTTGTATTGTATGACAGGGTCGAGTCGTAGTCGTAGCAGTGAGGAGGCAGGCACCTTTACACGCTCAAGCGATGCCGGAGCTCAGGCGGTGTTCTTCTTCTTCATGAGTCCGACGCCGGTGGCAGCGGCGGCCACTGCCTCACTGGCGGTGCGCGGCAGCACGCTGTGCGGGGGCTCGGCCTGTTGCCAGGCGGGCGCGCGGCCGTAGACGTAGACGGCGCCGTTGACGAGCACGGCGCCGACGACGAACTGGCCCGTGGGCATCTTGTCGAACACGAAGATGGACATGATGACGGACAGCACGATGGCGATCGAGGTGGCGAACGCCTTGAGGATGTTGTCGGCGTACTTGACCACGACGGCCGTGAGTAGTCCGCCGAAGGCGCTCGTGAAGATGGCGGCCCAGACGACGGCGCGGTAGCCGTAGAAGAAGCCGCGCGTCTGCAGGAACTCCATGTCGTTATACAGCAGCCCGCCGCCGGCCAGAAAGATGCTGACGAAGCACATCTGCACGTTCCGCTCCCAGAGCGTCGCCTTGGAGCCCGCGCCCTTGAGGATCTTCTCAAAGTACACGCCGGCGAAGCCCGAGCAGACGCAGGCCGAGACGACGGCCAGCAGCCCCGTCGTCATGCTCTGCGCGCCGTGGTCGGCGTCGGCGTTAGCGTTGGCGGACGGCGAGGAAGGCTGCACGTCGTCGAGCTGGACGAGCGCGACGCCGGCCATGAGCGCGAGGATGGCGGCCCACTGCACCGGCAGGATGGACTTGCGCAGCATGAGGACCGAGAAGACGGCCGTCGTGAGGATCTTGAGCTGGTACGATACCTGGAACGTCGCCGCGTCCAGGTTCGAGATGGCCACGTACTGCAGGTTGTTCTGCACCACGTAGAGCAGCGCGGGCACGCTCACGCGCAGCAGCTCGCGCCGATCGAACACCGTGCGCAGCGTCTTGTCCACCGCCTTGTTGCGCTCCGGCTCGGGCACCGCCGCCAGGTCCTGGTCCGCGCATGGTTATCGCCACGTTAACTTGGTCATCATGACGCGCACAACAACCGGAATAAGAGGGAAAAACGCACGCGCACGAGGACGAGCGCGGCGGTCGCGAGCTTGAGCGCCTCGCCGACGAACACGGCGGTCGCGGGGTTGAAGCGCGGGAAGTCGCCGACGCGCGAGAGCCGCATGAGGATCGCCAGCAGACTGTTCTGCAGGCACAGCACGCACAGGCTCACATACTTGAGCGAGCGAGCGGTCCCGAGGCCCATGGCGATCGCGGAACAGGCCGAGCGCGGCGTCGTGGGGCTTCCGGGCGTCGTGGAGGCGCAGCGAGAGGCTCCGGTTGCGAGAGGAGCACCGCTCACCAGGAGACCAATGGTCGAATGCCGGCCGGGAGTCTGAACTTGTACGATTTCGATGGCTTGAAGTTTTTTTCTGTCGGTTAATGCATTTGATTGGCTGAAAACGGGTGATGACCGGGAATAAACGCCGGATTTAACACATTTTACGGGATGTGATTGGCTGGAAAGGGAACGGGCACCTTACAGTGGGACGTTGATTTGACGAAAAGGTGCCGCCCGCAAAAATCGTCCCGAGCGTCTGGGGTGGGTGCCTCGTTGACGGTGTCACGACGGTGTTCTTGTAGAGGGAGATACCGCGCCGATGGGACGACAACACGCGCCCATTGGTTGAATCTTTCACGACGCCACAACTCAGCCAATCACAGTGCGTCCGACCAGTTTTTGCCAATAAGATTGACTACCCGGATTTAACAACTCTTCTATACAAGAACACCTTCCTATAAGAACTGACGGGGTCGCCTTTTTTGGCGGGAAAACGACCGAAACGCGAGCCAAATAAAGAAACAGGCGGCGCCACTAGCGTCCGACAAGCTCGCGGCGCGCTCCCCGCTCTTCCCAGCGCCTCTCCAGGCCCATCAGCAGGCGCAGCACCGACTTTAAAGGCAGGAGAAGGCGGTCGCGATGGACATTCGCGCGTTTTTCCAGAAGAAGGGCGCTGGCAGCAGCAGCAGTGCCAAGCCCGGTGCGTCGGCGTTCTTTTTGGGTTCAATGTGTTGCTTCTCCGGGTGTAAGGATCAGTTGCTGACCAACGAACGTCTGAATGTGTGCGTGCGTGTGGGAACAGCCGCCAAGAAGCCCGCTCCAGCGGCGCAGAAACCGGTGCCGGCGCCTCGCGCGCGGCCCAGTCGCCAAGCGGCGGCGGCCAAGAAGGAGAAGGAGGTGGTCGTGCTGGACGACAGCGACGACGACGAGAGAGCGCCGCCGCCCGCCACGAAGCGCGCGCCGGCCAAGCGCTCGTCCCGCAAGAAGCTCAGCGACGACGACGACTCGGAGTTCGAGGTGGAGGAGCCGGAGAAGGACGACGACGAGGAGGACGAGGAGGTCGTTGCGCGTGGGCGGAAGCCGTCGCCGCGCAAGCGACTGCGGCGCACGGCGGTCGACGACGACAGCGATGACGACGACGACGTGATTATGACGTCGCCTGCCAAGAAGAAGCCCGTCGCCAAGAGCCCGAGGAAGCAGCCGATCAAGGCGGTCAAGCTGAACGCCGCCGCCATTAAGGTAGGCAGTGCTCACCCTGCCCTAGAAGGCCGCAACCCACTCCATCTAACCCCCCAAAGCATCTCTTCTTGACCGCATAACTAGGCGCAGGAGGAGGAGAACGCCGAGGACGCGGACCTGGCGGCGCCGATCACCATCAAGGCGAGCGCCAAGCCGCCGCCACCCACTCCCGGGTGCCTCGACGGCCTCACGTTCGCGTTCTCGGGCGTGATGAGCCACCTGCCGCGCGACACCGCCGTCCACCTGGTCAAGTGCTGTGGCGGGTCGGTCGGCAACAGCGTGACGCGCGCGACCAAGTACCTGGTGGTGGGCGAGGCGCTCGAGCAGAGTGGGGCTGTCAGCGAGGGCGTCAAGTACAAGGAGGCGCTGGCCAAGAACGTGCGCGTGCTCAAGCAGAACGAGTTCTACAACCTCATCACGGAGCGCGCGGCCGAGAAGCAGCGCGAGGAGATGCAGAAGGAGAAGGCGGCGCTCAAGACCGCCGCGTCCAAGGCCTCGGCCAAGGGCAAGCAGAAGCTCAGCAGCGCGTGCGTTTGCTCTGTTCGCAACAAACTCAAGGTTCACGACCACTAACGGTGCTGTTGTGACTCATTAGACCGGTCAACGAGATGCTGTGGACGGACAAGTACAAGCCAGCGCGGCTGGATGACATGATCGGCAACGTCGAGCTGGGCAAGCGGCTCAAGCAGTGGCTGATGGACTGGGACGCCGTGCACGTCAAGGGCACCAAGAAGGTGCCGTTCACGACCAAGCTGACGGAGAACCGCGGCGCCAAGACGGTGCTGCTCTCGGGCCCGCCGGGCATCGGCAAGACGACCATGGCCACGCTCGTGGCGCACGAGTGCGGCTTCGAGTGCCTCGAGCTGAACGCGAGCGACACGCGCAGCAAGAAGATGCTGCAGTCGGGCCTGAAGGACGTGCTGGGCACGCAGGCGCTGCACTTTGGCGGCCCGTCGGGCGGCGGCAAGGTGCGCTTAACCAAGCGCGTGGTGGTTATGGACGAGGTGGACGGCATGTCGGGCGGCGACCGCGGCGGCACGGCCGAGCTCATCCTGCTCATCAAGAAGTCCAAGACGCCCATCATTTGCATCTGCAACGACCGGCAGAGCCAGAAGGTGCGCTCGCTGGCCAACCACTCGTTCGACCTGCGGATGCGGCGGCCGACCAAGGTGCAGATCGGGCGGCGACTCATGGAGATCGGGCTCCAGGAGGGGCTCACGGTGGAGAAGAACGCGATCGAGGAGGCCGCGGACCGCTGTGGCAACGACATCCGCCAGCTGATCACGCAAATGCAGAAGTGGCGGCTCACGACGACCAACGTGACGTACGCGGACCTGGTGGACCCGTCCTCGCAGCACAACAAGGACGAGGTGCTGCGGCTGAACCCGTTCAGCGCCACGCAGCAGATCTTCCAACGCGACACGAGCTTCGACGCGCGCAACGAGGCGTACTTCGTCGACTACGACCTCATGCCGCTCATGGTGCAGGAGAACTACATCCAGAGCATCATGAACAACAAGAACTCGTCCGACGAGAAGCTCGAGGCCGCCATGCGCGCGTCCGAGTTCATCTCGGACAGCGACCTCGTCGGCAACTACGTGCGCGCCCAGCAGCGCTGGGACCTGCTCACCAAGCAGGCCGCGCTCAACGTGGCCGCCTGCATCTACTCGGCCGGCTTCATCGGCCACCCCGAGTTCTCCAGGTCGGTTGGCGGCTCTTGTGGCTTGACATGCATTGATTGAGTAACGGGTATTCACGCTGTGCTTCCGATGCGGCAGGTGGCTCGGCAAGAACTCGAGCGCGACCAAGTCCAAGCGCCTGCTCAGCGAGCTGTCGGTGCGCATGCGCGCCCACGCCTCCGGCTCCCGCGAAGGTAGGCGGGCACCAACTCCATTGATATACTGCTGGTCAATATGCTGACTGTGATGGTGGTGCTTCTAGTGATCCGGCTGGACTACGTGCCGTACATGAAGGAGATCCTGCTGCAGAAGCTGCTCGCGGGCGACGAGGCACGTGAACGCCCCCATCTCATCCTTAGGTCGGTATGATGTGGCTCACGACGCGGACTGTGTGTGTTATGTGTGCAGCACATTGAGGAGGTGATCGACTTGCTGGACGAGTGCGAGATCAGCCGCGAGGACCTGACCGAGTCGATGGAGAGCTTCAAGTTCCCGGGTGTCAAGCGCCACGCGTACAGCGACCTGGATACCAAGGCTAAGACCGCCTTCACCCGCATGTACGTGTTCTTGTGGACATATCCAATACTGAGAGACGAGAACCCTACTAACCGAGGACTCGCGATGGCAACAGGTACAACAAGGCGTCGCACAAGTCGCAGGGCGTGGTCGAGTCGGCGCTGGGCTCCACGACCGTCAAGAAGGGCCGCGGCAAGGCGGCTTCTGCCTCTGCTGGCGACGAGGACGGCGGGCTGCCGCCGCTCTCGGACGCCGAGAGCGAGCCGGACGAGGAGGCCGACATTGACGTGAGCAAGTTCCAGAAGAAGGCGCGCGGCGGACGAGCAACTAAGGCAGCAGGCAGCACCACCGGAGCCAAGCGCAAGGCGCCCGCCCGGGGCGGAGCAGGCGCCAAGGCCGCGCCAAAGAAGCGCAAGAGCTAAAGACACGCGGCCCTCGTGTCAAGTGGACCCCTCTCCTCCCTTCAAACTCAAATAGCAACGTGTGTTTTCAGGCCATGACGCGGCGGAATCAGTCAGCGCGGCGCTGCAAATTGTCATCCCTAGGAGCGGATCGGGACCCGAGTGATGTAATTCGCGGCGGCGAAGTGAGCGCGAAGCGCGAAAGCACCTGGTCCATTGGAGTGAGCAACTCGTACAGTATTGATACGGTGGTGTCCTCACGTTTGGGATCAGGAAATGACTTAGTTTCAGTATGGGCGGCGATTGCTACATGGGTGCCATTTTGGTGTGGGCTCCGCAGTGACGTACGCAGAGCAGGTGCGTCATCGCGGGTCGGGTTGTGACATGAGCGTGTCATCGCGGGCGACGCAAGCCAAAACCCACCGGACGACCCACTTGTACTTGCGTTTACTATGGTCGAATGATGTCATGGGGATCGCGGGTAGGGCTGGCTGCGGATGCCGGAGCGTCATCGGCTGAGGGCGGGCCGCGGGCCGTGACGTCATGCAGGAGTGATGGTCCCTTCAGTTCCGCACCCGCACCCTCCGTCCGCGTTGAGGACCGTGGATGCAGAAGAACCTGCGGACCCGCAGAACGCCCAGCCTCATACTTGAATCAAGTGGATAAATCAGGACGGGACCGATGCCGTCTGCAGTCTGGTGGCCGCTAAGGCCAACAGGGGGCCCCTCATCCCCGCGGACGACCTTGCGCGTCCATTCCATTCCTCGCGCAAGAGAAGGACGAATTTTTGTTTAACAAAATCGGCGAACGAGAGACCGAGCACACCACGCGCCCCCTCTCCATGGACCAAGCACGCGTCCGCACTCCGGCCGCCCCGGCCGCACCCCGCTGCCCTCCCTGCAAACTCACCAACGCCTCCAACAAGAGGGTCCGCAGATTTATTACACTGTATAATGACCGATCGATGGCACTCGGATGCGGATGGTCCTCACCACCGCCTAACGTTCAAGGGATCGCTTACCAGCATCCTCGTTCCGTAATTTACGCTCTTGTCCCGTAGTTTACCGTGCCGACACGGGCGAGCTGGCCGGCCGCGTCATCGCCTTCATATTCATTCTCACAGGTTTTATATCATCTTCCAGAGGTTCACTATCAACAATAACGTCCCGCACGGTACGCTCCCTCGTGTCATCCGGCGCCGCGGCGGATCCCCCCACCCCATCATTTCCGCCATCGACGCCGACAGAAAAAGGGAACGCCGCGCGTCCTTCCCCCTCCGTCTCCTCCCCCCGCGTGACGCAGCGCGTCCGTCCGTCCCCTCCCTCCGTACCCGCCGCCCGCCATGACGCCGCCCTCGGACGCCCCGGGCCATTCCGCAACTGGCGCCGCCTCGCACACGCCCGCCGCCCCGCCCGCTTCCCAGTCCGCCGCGACTGATCCCACCATGAGCACCGCGACCGAGCCGCTCGCCGACACCGCCGCCGCCTCGATGCGCGAGCGCGGGGACTCGCACGCGCCGTCGTTCGCGAGCGTGGACGAGTACGTGCGCGCGCTGCAGGGCACGCGGCCCATCACGTCGGTGCTGATCGCCAACAACGGCATCTCGGCCGTCAAGGCCATCCGCAGCATCCGCCAGTGGTCGTACGAGATGTTCGCGGACGAACACAAGGTGACGTTCGTGGTCATGGCCACGCCCGAGGACCTGCGCGCCAACGCCGAGTACATCCGCATGGCCGAGCACGTCGTGGAGGTGCCCGGGGGCGCCAACAACCACAACTACGCCAACGTGGCGCTCATCGTCGAGATCGCCGAGCGCTTCAACGTGGACGCCGTCTGGGCCGGCTGGGGCCACGCCAGCGAGAACCCGACGCTGCCCGACTCGCTCAAGCGCACGGCGCGCCAGATTGTCTTCATCGGCCCGCCCTCCAAGCCCATGCGCGCGCTGGGCGATAAGATCGGCTCCACCATCATCGCGCAGAGCGCCAAGGTGCCCACGATCGCCTGGAACGGCGACGGGCTGCAAGTCGACTACAGGAAGCACGACGGCATCCCGGACGAGACGTACAAGGCCGCCATGCTGCGCGACGGCGAGCACTGCCTCCAGGAGTGCAAGCGCATCGGCTTCCCCGTCATGATTAAGGCCAGCGAGGGCGGCGGCGGCAAGGGCATCCGCAAGGTCACGGACGAGTCGCAGGTGCTCAGCGCCTGGGAGGCCGTGCGCGGCGAGATTCCGGGCTCGCCCATCTTCGTCATGAAGCTCGCGCCGAAGTCACGCCACCTCGAGGTGCAGCTGCTCGCCGACACGTACGGCAACGCCATCGCGCTCAGCGGCCGCGACTGCTCGGTGCAGCGCCGCCACCAGAAGATCGTCGAGGAAGGCCCGGTGCTCGCGCCGTCCCCTCAGGTCTGGAACGACATGATGCGCGCCGCCACGCGCCTCGCCAAGGAGGTGCAGTACGAGAACGCCGGCACGGTCGAGTACCTGTTCAGCGAGCTGCCCGAGGACGCGGGCAACGCCTTCTTCTTCCTGGAGCTCAACCCGCGCCTGCAGGTGGAGCACCCGGTCACCGAGATGATCACGCACGTGAACCTGCCGGCGGCGCAGCTGCAGGTGGCCATGGGCATCCCGCTGCAGTTCATCCCGGACGTGCGCCGCCTGTACCAGAAGCACGCGTTCGGCAAGACACCCATCGACTTTGACACGGAGCAGCAGGCGCCGCCGCACGGCCACGTGATCGCCGCGCGCATCACGGCCGAGGACCCGAACGCAGGCTTCCAGCCGACCTCAGGCTCCATCCAGGAGCTCAACTTCCGCAGCACGCCCGACGTGTGGGGCTACTTCTCGGTCGACTCGTCCGGCCAGGTGCACGAGTTCGCCGACTCGCAAATCGGCCACCTGTTCGCGTGGGCCACGACCCGCGACCGCGCGCGCAAGAACATGATCCTGGCGCTCAAGGAGCTGTCGATCCGCGGCGACATCCACACGACGGTCGAGTACATCGTGGCCATGATGGAGTCGGACGACTTCAAGTACAACCGCATCCACACGGCCTGGCTGGACGAGCGCATCGCGCGCCACAAGGAGGTGCGGCTGCAGGGCCGCCCCGACCCGCTGCTCGTCGTGCTCGTGGGCGCCGTCTGCTCGGCGCTGCAGTCGTCCACGGCGCGCCGCGACGAGTACGTGGCGCAGCTCGAGCGCGGGCAGCTGCCGTCGCCGGCGCTGCTGTCGCAGACCGAGGACCTCGAGCTCATCTACGAGGGCGTCAAGTACAAGCTGCGCGCGTGCCGCTCGGGCGCCATTCAGTTCATGCTCTTCTGCAACGACTCGTACGTGCAGGTGGAGGCGCGCACGCTCTCGGACGGCGGCTTCCTCGTGCTGCTCAACGGCAAGTCGCATGTGGCGTACGCGACCAAGGAGGCGCAGGGCCTGCGCCTGGTGCTGGACGGCCAGACGTGCGTCTTCACTAAGGAGTACGACCCCACGCGGCTGGTCACCAACACGGCCGGCAAGCTCGCGCGCTACCTGGTCGACGACGGCGCCAGTCTGCGCCGCGGCATGCCGTTCGCCGAGATCGAGGTCATGAAGATGTACATGCCGCTGCTGACGCCCGAGGACGGCGTCATCCGGCTGCTCAAGTCGGAGGGCGCGGTGCTGGCGCCCGGCGACTGCATCGCCACCATGGAGCTGGACGACCCGTCGTGCGTCAAGAAGTCCGAGGTGTTCCAAGGCAAGCTGCCGGTCGTGGACGAGGCCACGGCCGCGGCGGCTGCGCCGAGCGCCAGCGCGAATGGCTCGAGCGTCAAGGCGCTGCCGACACTGCGCCGCGCGCTGGCGGTGCTGCAGCCCGTGCTGGAGGGCTACTTCGCGCCCAGCGACCTGGTGGACCGCGCCATCGCCGACCTGTTCGACGTGCTGCAGAACCCGCTGCTGCCCGTGGACGAGCTGCACGTGGCCATGTCGCCGCTGGCGGGCCGCATCCCGCTCGACGTGTTCGCCAAGATCACGGACAAGCTCGAGAGCTTCCGCAACCAGGAGGCGCCCGAGGGCGAGTTCGACGTCAAGGCGGTCGCGCAGATCCTGGACGCGCACAAGGCGTCGCTGCCGACGGAGCGCGCGCAGAGCGACTTTGAGGCGAACGTGGCCACGCTGCGCGCCATCATCGCCAAGTACGAGGCCGCGGGCCTGCAGTCGGGCATGGAGAGCGTGCTGGGCGAGATGCTGACGCAGTACTTCACGGTCGAGACGGTGTACGCGAGCAAGTACAACGTGGAGGACGCGGTGCTGGGCCTGCGCCAGGCGCACTCGGACGACCTGAGCAAGGTGTTCGAGATCGCGCGGTCGAATCAGTCGCTGGACGCCAAGAACAAGGTGCTGCTGCAGCTGCTGAGCCACATGGGCGGCGCCTCGGACGGCGCGGCGGCGGCGTCGAGCGACAAGCCGCGCATCTCGGCCGAGTCGGCCACGCTGCTGCCGCTGCTCGAGAAGCTGGCCAATTTCAAGGAGAACAAGTACTCGCTCGTGGCGCTCGAGGCGCGCCAGCTGCTCATCAACACCAAGATGCCGTCGTACCGCGACCGCCTCGCGCAGGTCGAGGGCGTGCTGCGCCAGCACATCGCCGACCTGCAGGAGGGCTCGCCGTCCGACCTGGCCGTCAAGGGCAGCTTCCTGCTGGACCGCTCGCAGCCGCTGTTCGACCTGCTCATCTCGCTGCTGGACCACGCCGACACGCCCATCCGCGAGGCCGCGCTCGAGCTGTACGTGCGCCGCATCTACCGCACGTACGAGCTCGTGGGCATCGACACGACGCTCGTGGGCGGCGACGAGATCCTCGCCAAGACGTTCGAGTTCAAGTCGTCCGTGCACGACGCGCTGTCGGTCGGCAAGCGCGCCGAGAGCTACGACGACCTCGCGGGCCTGCTGCGCCGCAACAGCAGCGCGTCCGAGGCGCTCGTCAAGCAGGGCGAGGTGACCGCGACGTCCTCGACCAGCGAGGAGGAGACCAGCACGACGACGACGACGGAGGGGGAGATCACGACGACGACGGAGACCACGACCACGACGACCACCACGACCACGACCACGTCGGCGCTCGAGTTCGCCAAGATCTCGTCCACGTTCGCGCGCCACGGCGCGCTGCTGCGCATGTCGACGCTCGAGGCGGCCAAGGCGGCGTTCGCGGACATCCTGGCGCTGTTCCCGGAGCGCAATGCGGCGCTGTCGAGCAAGCAGGACCCGCCGGTGAACGTGCTGCACGTGATCCTGCTGGAGGAGCCCGCGGACGAGGCGCCGTTCCTCGAGGCCGTGGAGAGCTTCCTGGCGTCCAAGAGCGACGAGCTGCGCGCGCACAACATCCGCCGCGTGACGTTCGCCGTGCGCCCGCGCCGCGTGGAGCACCTGCAGGCCGACATGGCGCTGTACCCCAACATCTACACGTTCTCGAACCGCCTCGGGTACAAGGAGGACCAGATCGTGCGCCACATGGAGGCGCCGCTGGCCTACAAGCTCGAGCTGCGCCGCCTGCGCAGCTACGACGTGGCGCCGCTCGCGTCGCACAACAAGAACGTGCACCTGTACCTGGCCAAGCCCAAGACGGAGCCGGCCAAGAAAAGCGACGCCTTCCAGCGCATCTTCGTGCGCGGCCTGGTGCGCCAGCTCGACCGCGAGGACGGCGGCGGCTCGCGCTCGCCCTACGACGCGTACCCGGGCCCGGAGCGCACGCTGGTGGAGGCGCTGAACGCGCTCGAGCTGCACCTGAACAACAACCCGCTGGTCAAGCGCGGCGCGGACGGCGGCAAGCCGCTGCCGACCAAGAACAACCACGTGTTCCTCAACATCCTGCCCGAGGCCATCGTGGACCCGCAGTACCTCGAGGGCGTGATCCGCATCCTGTCGTCGCGCTACGCCGAGCGCCTCGAGCAGCTGCGCGTCTCGCAGGTCGAGCTCAAGATCATCGCGCGCTTCAAGCCGGGCGTCGCCGCCATCCCCGTGCGGCTCGTGGCCTCCAACCCGTCGGGCTACGTGGTCCGCGTCGAGGCGTACGTCGAGGCGGCGCCGCCCAGCGACGCGCTGAGCAACGGCGACGCCATCTTCACGTCGATCGGCGAGAACCACGGCGAGCTGGACGGCAAGCCCGTGACGACGGCGTACCCAGTCGCGTTCCCGCACGACAACAAGCGCGACCTGGCCAAGAAGATGTCCAACACGGTGTACGTGTACGACTTCCTGGAGCTCATCGAGTTCAACCTCAAGCGCATCTGGCGCCGCTTCATCCGGTCCACGGGCAGCTCCACGCCCGTGCCTGGCGTGCTGCTCGAGGCCAGCGAGCTCGTGCTCAACGCGGACGCGACGGCCGTCGAGGAGTCGCGCCGCCCGCGCGGCCAGAACTCGATCGGCATGGTCGCCTGGAAGCTCACGCTCTTCACGCCCGAGTACCCGAGCGGCCGCGAGATCGTCGTCATCGCCAACGACATCACGTTCAAGGCCGGCTCCTTCGGCACCCGTGAGGACACGCTGTTCGACCTGGCGTCCAAGTTCGCGCGCGCGCGCAGCATCCCGCGGCTCTTCTTCTCGGCCAACGCCGGCGCGCGCATCGGCATGGCCGAGGCCGTCAAGGCGCTGTACAAGATCTGCTGGAAGGACGCGAGCAACCCGACCAAGGGCTTCGAGTACCTGTACCTGACGCCCGAGGACTACGCCGCGCTCACGGGCGACGACGCGCAGGCCGCGGCCGCCGTCAACGCCGACAAGATCGTGGTCCCAGCCACTGGCGAGGTGCGCTACGTGTTGCGCGACGTGATCGGCGCCAAGGGCGAGCGCGACCTGGGCGTCGAGTGTCTCCGCGGCTCGGGCACCATCGCCGGCGAGACGGCGCGCGCCTACAACGAGATCTTTACGCTCACGTACGCGTGCGGCCGCAGCGTGGGCATCGGCGCGTACCTGGTGCGTTTGGGCCAGCGCACGGTGCAGAACGCGACGCACGCGCCCATCATCCTGACGGGCTACCAGGCGCTCAACAAGCTCATGGGCCGCGACGTGTACACGTCCAACGACCAGCTGGGCGGCGTCAAGATCATGCACTCGAACGGCGTGACGCACCTGACGGCGCCCAACCACCTCGAGGGCGTGCTGTCCATCCTCGAGTGGCTCAGCTTCGTGCCGCGCGTGCGCCGCGACGCCGCGCTGCCCGTGCGCGAGATCGGCGTGCGCGGCGACCCGGTGGCGCGCAAGGTCGAGTTCGCGCCCGTGGACAAGAGCACGCCGTACGACCCGCGCTGCCTGCTGACGGGCAAGCTGGACGAGGCGAGCAACGCGTGGCGCTCGGGCCTGCTGGACCGCGACTCGTTCCGCGAGACCCTGGACGGCTGGGCCAAGAGCGTGGTGGTCGGCCGTGGCCGCCTCGGCGGCATCCCGCTCGGCGTGGTCGTCACGGAGGTGCGCACGTCCGAGAAGATCATCCCGGCCGACCCGGCGGCGCCCTCGACGCAGGAGAACGTGGTGGCGCAGGCCGGCCAGGTGTGGTTCCCGGACTCGGCGCACAAGACGGCGACGGCCATCCGCGACTTCAAGGGCGAGGACCTGCCGCTGCTCATTGTGGCCAACTGGCGCGGCTTCTCGGGCGGCCAGCGCGACATGTTCGACGAGGTGCTCAAGTTCGGCGCCGCCATCGTCGACGCGCTCGTGGGCTACGAGCAGCCCGTGGCCGTCTACATCCCGCCGTTCGCCGAGCTGCGCGGCGGCGCCTGGGCCGTCGTCGACCCGACCATCAACGGCGGCGTCATGGAGATGTACGCGGACACGCAGGCGCGCGGCGGCGTGCTGGAGCCGGCCGGTCTCATCGAGATCAAGTACCGGCGCCACCAGCTGCTCGAGACCATGCACCGCCTGGACGACACGCTGCGCGCGCTGGTGGCCAAGCGCGACGCGGCCGCGACGGACGAGGACAAGGCCGCCGCCGCGCGCGAGATCGCCGCCCGCGAGCAGACGTTGCTGCCCGTGTACGTGCAGGTGGCGACCGAGTTCGCCGACCTGCACGACACGCCCGGCCGCATGAAGGCGGTCAGCTGCATCCGCGAGGTGGTGCCCTGGAGCGACGCGCGCGTCTTCCTGCACGCGCGTCTGCAGCGCCGGCTCGCCGAGTTTGCGCTGCGCCGCGAGCTCGTCAAGGCTTCGCACGGCGCGCTGACGTTCGCCGAGGGCGCCGCCAAGCAGCTCGAGGCCTGGTTCGGCGAGGCCGTGCGCGCGGGCCGCGTCGCCACCGCCGCCGGCGCGGACGTGGCCGACGTGTGGGCCTCGCGCGACCAGGACGTGCTGCTGTGGCTCAAGAGCGACCGCGAGTGGCTGTCAACGCGCATCAAGGCCGTCGCGCGCGAGCACACGGCCGCGCAGGTCGTGGCACTCGGCAAGATCGACCCGACCGCCGCCGTCGCCGGCGTGCTCGAGCTGCTGCACCAGCTCAGCGACAAGGACCGCGAGGAGGCCGTGGCCGCGCTGCGTCGCGGCTCCATCTTCCACCATTAGAGCGGAGAGCGAGGCGCTGGCTCGAGTAGTAGGGAGCTAGTGGGCTGCATGTTGCGTTGATGCATTCATAAATTGTATTTCTTCAAGTTGGCATACCTTTGTCGTTGCAACCTTGTGCTCGTCGCTGCGCCATTCGCACTCGAACATGGTCACGACGTCCACGCGCCGCCGTTGAGTCGACAGGCCTCTCTTGTCGCCGTTCGTCTGAAGCACGCCAGGAGCTTCAGCATCCACTTCAGATCGATCGAGGCGATCCCGGTCGCAGGCGACGGCGTCAACGCCGAGGCACGCGTCTCCAAGCTGGTGGCGGAGACTGGCGTCGACGTCGCCGACTGTGGATCGCTTTGCCCCTTGCCTACCGTATTCCACCGTCGAATGCGTATAAATAGTGTTGACGACGGCAGTTGGTGATGGAGCAGTAGCTAGAGCTGGAGATCGCCGCAACCATGGAGAAAGCGCAGCTCGTCAAGCGCCAGCAGCGCTTCCAGGAGCGGTTCGCGGCTCTCGACGCCGAGCTGCGAGCCCTCGGTACCCAAGGACCGGCAGCAAATGATCTCGGCACCTCCGCTACGAGACGCGCGGTCGCTCGACGCGGGCTGGAGCTTCAGTATGAACTCGGCGAGCTGTGTGCCAAGCACGGCGAGTGCCAGCTTGCGGTGCTCTACTTCCAGCGACTGGTAGACGAGCTCAAGCTGGCTGCAGCCACGAATGAGGTGGCCAACGACGTGGAGGGAACCGCAACAGCAGCATCGGGAGACCAGCAACAGCAAGCGGAGCTCGCGGCACTACGCGTCAACGTCCTCAACTGCCTCGCAGCCCTCTAGTTCCGACAAGGGGACCACGCAAAAGCCATGGCGCTGCTGCTTGAGGCGAAGCAGTTCCATCGGAAAGCTGCCACGACTGCGTCCGATGCAGATACGAACCAGACGACTGGGTCAATGAGAGAAGCTGGTCTCAATCTGATGGAGAAGCCGTTGGCTGTGAACTACGCGCTGTTTCTACACGCAAAGGGCAACGTCCAGGACGCCATCCAGGCGACGCGGAGCATTGTCGAGGCACCTGCGAACGCGGATCTCCTCCCTTCGAGCGATTCCAAGCATCAAACGGACGAATTCCTGGCAAACCAAGACCCTACGGCGGTGGCCAAGGCTACTGATGCAGCAGTACGAGGCACCGCGTACATGCGTAAGTCCATTCAATTGTTCCTGCACCAATGCCGGGCTTGGTTCTCATTAACTAACTCCGTCCTAAACTCCTAACCGGCCTCCAACGCTTGCACATGCGCTTCCTAGTCCTCGCAGGCTGCAATCGGGACCAGAACGAGCGATCCCCTGAGGCGCTGGAGTTTGCTGAGCTCGCGGTGGAGGAGGCGGACCAGACAGCAGACGCCGAGCTCCAGTGCCGAGCGCATAGCAACCTCGGACTCTTCCGCTTTGAGCGCGGGGAGTTGACTGCAGCTCTTCCTCACTTTGTCGCGGCCTTCCGAGCAGCTTTGCGGTGCGGTGATCTGCATCTCCAAGCCATCACCAAGTATCGTCTCGGGGTGGTAATGGCACACGTAGACGCCCGGGACGTCGATGCGTTCGGCAAGGACGGCATTACACCTTCTGAGAGCGAATTGGCAGTATCAATGGCAAGTGACACGCCTGCTGGCGCCGCAGTGGATCTTCACCCCGAAGAAGAATCCGCTTCAGCCGCTACAACAGGTGATGACAGGGATAAACAACAGGCTCCGGCCGCTGTTTCAGCCACCGAGTCGGCGGTGACTCCAGCGCGAACGCCCAAGGACTGGTTCTTACAGAGCGAGAGCCTTGCCGAGGCGCTCTCGGAGCCTGACCGTCGCCTGGGCGTCTTGGCTCACGGCTGTCGCGGGGAGGAAGAGTACCACGCGAGCGAGTTCCACACGGCCGAGGCCGAGTTCACGATCGCGCTCAAGCGGCTGAAGGAGTTGCTAGGCCAGCCGACTGGCGCCACAGGCGACAGCGAAGCCACCACCGACGAATACGCCGCCATAGCGCCGATAGACATGGTCGCCGCTCGCGAAATGGACCCCGAGCTCGCCAAGCTACAGGGCTTCTTGCTGAGCTACATGGGGTGCACGCTGCTCGTCGAGGGCCGCTTCGAACTCGCGGAGCGCTCGCACCAGAGCGATCTAGCGCTGGCGCTGGAGCGCGAAGACGTGTTTGCCCAGCAGCGCGCGCTGCGGAACCTCGCCATGGTCTTCAACTGCACGCAGCGCTACGAAGAAGCGATCCCAATGTGGCGAGACGCGCTCGAGACGGCGGCCGTGCTGCAAAGCAAAGCGGACCAGATGATGGCGCTCTCGGGTCTCGGGACCGCTCTGAAGGAGTTGCAGCTGCTTAGACGGGCATCTACCTCCTCATCGTCCCCAACGGATGCCGATAGGGACGAGGATGCCTCGCTACAAGCGCCGCCACTGCCGATCTTCCTTCGGCAACGAGCGCTGGCGGTCGAAGTGGGCGACCGGCACCAGCAGATCCTAGCGCAACGACACATCGTCAGCGTGTACGAGAGTCACACGAACAAGCCGGGTGATCCGAAACCAGGGTCGAGCGCGGGGGAAAGCGCGGTCGAGAAGTGGCTGGCCGAGTGCGACGCGCTCGTGCGCCTCTGCGAGCAGTACAAGAACCTGCAGTACCGCGCGGACGCCTACCGGTCGCTCGCGAACGCGCTGACCGTGCAGCTGGCCCGTCTGCGGTCGCGAGGCGCTGCGCGGTTCGCCGATGCGATCACCGTGTTCTCCCACAAGCGCGACGCGGTCTGCAGCAAGTACCAGGACGCGACGGCGGCGCTGGCGCTCGCCACAGCCGTGGTCTTCCACCACAGCGAGGGGGAGGCGATGCCTCTGGAGCTCAAGGAGCGGCAGTCGCGCGCATCCGTCGCACGCGCCGACGTGTTTCCGCGACGGTGAAGCGGTCGAAATGGCAAGATCCGCTCTCGAACAGAAGCGTCCGATGCATTGACTACGACTACTGCTTGTTCGACGTCTCTGGGCTTTCTTTATTAATTAAGATTCTCTTGCACTCTGTCACCGCTGTCGTTCCCGGCACTACTGTAGCTCACGGTTTCTTGGACTGCTTGCGCTTGTCGCTGGAGCAGAGCACCTTGAAGGAGCAGCGCAGATTCTTGTCGACGACGAGCATGGCGCCGGCGTTGTCGAACTCGTTGCAGTAGTTGGGCGCCGAGAAGACGGTCACGAGCTTGCGGTCCGCGAAGAACTCGTAGCCGTCGGACACGACCTGGTGCGCGCGGCACACGAGGTCGAGGTCGTGCGCGCGCAGGAACTGGTCCACCACGTCCGGCCCGAAGATGTAGGACACGCCGCGGTCGCTCTCGGTCCAGCCCTGCGAGTCCGCATCCGGGTCCAACCACAGGAGGTCGCATAGCAGCCCTTCGTCGGGCACGTCGGTCGGGCGGCGGACGTTGCGGATCTGGTCGAGCGTGTACAGGTCCGGCGACAGTCCGCCGTGCGTGCAGAAGATCTGGCCGCCGCATCCGGCGTTAGTGTTGCCAGCCTCGACAAAGAGAAGAGAAGCTCAGTTTAACGCTCACCTTGCCGCCAACCACCGCGGCGACGGGCATGCAGTTGAAGCAGTCGCCAAAGGTGCGCCAGATCTTGACCGAGTAGCGGCGCTTGCACTCGTCGTAGAAGCCGTAGATGCGGTTGATAGACGCGCACTCGTGGTTGCCGCGCAGCAGGTAGAGCCGATTGGGGTACTTGATCTTGTACGCGAAGAGCAGGCAGATGGTCTCGATGCTCTGCATGGCACAGTCAACGTAGTCCCCGAGGAAGAGGTAGTTGCGCTCGTCCGGGAAGCCGCCCATCTCAAACATGCGCAGCAGGTCCGAGTACTGGCCGTGCGTGTCGCCGCAGATGTTGATGGGCGCCGGCACCTCGATCAGCGGCGATTGCTCCAGGAAGATCTTGCGTCGCTCGCGAAGGGGGAGACGGGTAAGCGTGTTGCATGGACAGATAGAGAGGGGCAAAATGCATCCTACCGATCGGATTTTGCGGCATAGTAGCAGCACTTCGTCGGTCGTGACGTCCGTGACCTCGGTCTGCGTCGGCTTGTCCTGCACGCTAAGCAGCTTCTTGATGACGCCGTCGACGATGAGCAGGCTCGAGTCGGCCATGATTGCGTCGGGAGCGGCTTCAACACACCTGCAGCCAACCAATCGCTCAATTTTGACCTCGCGAAGCGGAAGGGCGCGCTCGCGCTGCCACTGCGCGATCAGTCGACCCGCCCGCCTATTTTAGGCCCCGCCCGCTCGCGTCATGCACGGTGGTTAGCCGGCTTCCAGCTCTCGAGGACGCCTGGACGTCGGCGATCCGCATTATTATAGGAAGCATCGTGGACTGGGCGCTATTTATGGTGGGAAGCGGAAGGAAAAGCGCTGGTCATTGTTGGTTTGAAGGCGCTGAAATGGGTACAGCCACTACGGGTGTACCCATTTAGTCAGAGTTCCCAAATCAAGGTGAGAGGTCGTACATGTTGTTCAGAAGACGGTGATATTCTTGTGGCATCTACCAAAACAAGCGCCACAAAAAGGTAGGCGTCGAGAACATCCGAACCGTTTGAGAAGTTCTCACCCACAAGATGTGAGTCACAACACAAGATTGTCACTTGTATGGAGGCGGTCCCACTGCTTGCGCACACCGAACACTTCCGTTCGGCCGCGCGCGTTGACGGCACTGACGTGCCGCCGCGATTAGCATGCAGCGGGAGGAGGGAGGAGGGATCAGCGGAGGTACAGTATCGGCGCTTCCCGCGGTCTAACAGCCTGACGGCGCGCTGTCATTGGGCCGCGTCAGCCCAAAGCGTACAAGACACACCCAGAGCGTCACGTCGCCCGTATATTTTGTCAGATGCACGTCTCTGCCATAGTAAAAGTTATTTTGTATATAATTTGTATACCTATTCGAAACTTGCGTATACTTAGAGGGCTCCTCTTCGATGTGCGACGCGGCAGCCAATCATATGACGCCTGCCGGTCACGCTCGCTGCCCACTGGTCGAAAAAACGCGCTGCACCCCGAGAAACGCAACGTAACACCACGTACCGTACATATTTTAAATACAGCGCCCCCGAAATGTTCCCTCCTCCCGAAAGAAGGAACGATCTAGATCCCCGCGCAGTTGCCGTTCGGGGGTTCCTAGGTTGAAACTAGAGCCTTCCGCCGCGGAAAGCCCTCCCACAAGCAAACAAGAAGAAAGGCCGGCAGGGGGGAAACAAGCCGAGAAAGAACGCATTGGGGAAAGGAGACGCGGAGTGAAGGAGCGACCGAGCAAGAGACCGCCGCGCCGCCATGAAGTTCCACACGAAAGAGGTGCTGAACGACGTCTGGATGCAGTTCCTCGTGCTCTGCCTGCTCACGGCGCTGTCGGTTGACTCGCTCAAGTACGTGCATGTTCATTCATTTCCCTCCCCCGTCCTTTCTCGTTTCATGCTGGGTTTTGTATGTCGGGTGGCTGACGATGTGGCGGTGGTGGCAGTCCGATCAAGGCCGTGAGCAACTTTCTCGGGGTCCCGTCGTTCTACTGGGGCTTCCTGTACTTCGCGCTGATGCTGATGCTGCTGTGGAACAACCTGGCGGACGTGGTCTACCGCTCGGTGCGCGTGTTCCTGCACAGCATTCTCAGCATCTCGTTCAAGAGCATTGAGATTGTCGGGTTGGACAACGTGCCGACCGAGGGGCCGGTCATCTTCACGGGCAACCACGCCAACCAGTTCGTCGACGGGCTCGTGGTCATGATGACGAGTCCCCGCAAGGTGCGCATCCCTCTTTAGCACGAACATCAACCGACTAGCCTGCTAACACTATACCCATTCCTGTATGAAATACACCAGGTGGGCTTCATGATTGCGGAGAAGTCGTGGCACCTGCCCGTCATCGGCGCGCTGTCGCGCATCATGGGCTGCATCCCGGTCGTGCGCCCGCAGGACTCGGTCGTCAAGGGCCTCGGCCTGGTTCGCATGGCTGACGACGAGGGTGTCGCGCCTGCCACTGGCGAGGATGGCAAGCCCAAGAAGAAGACGTACGTGTTGCTGGGCGAGGGCACGAGCTTTACCAAGCAAGTGACGCCGGGAGACCAAGTGCGCGTGCAGGGCAAGAGCGTCAAGGACTCTGGCTCGCCGGTCAAGATCGTCAAGGTCGTGAGCGACACGCAACTGGAGCTGGACGCGCCATTCAAGGACGCGACAGAGGTTGCGGTGTTCCACCCGGTCTCGTTCGGCATTCTGAAGCGAGTCGACCAGTCGGTTACGTTTGCCAAGGTGTACACGCACCTCAAGCGTGGTCACTGCATCGGTATCTTCCCGGAAGGCGGGTCGCACGACCGCACGGATCTCTTGCCGCTCAAGGCCGGCGTTGCCATTATGGCACTGGGCGTCAAGGACAAGTACAACATCAACGCGCATGTCGTGCCGGTCGGTCTCAACTACTTCCGTGGTCACCGCTTCCGTGGTCGTGTGACGGTCGAGTTTGGCACGCCCATCACAGTCGATGACAAGCTCATGGCGAAGTACACTGAGGACAAGCGCACGGCCTGCAACACGTTCCTGCACCGCGTCGAGGAGGCCATGCGCTCAGTCATCGTGACGGCGCCCAACTACAACATTATGCAGCACATTTTGACGGCGCGTCGCCTGTTCCAGCGCTCGGGTGTGCGTCTGTCGGCCAAGGAGACGCAGGACCTTAACCGTCGGTTCGCCGAAGGCTATAAGGTGCTGAGCACCGTGCCCGAGGCGTCGCTTGATCTGGATGCGCTGCAGAAGAAGGTGGACGACTATGCCAAGACGTTGCGGCTCATGGGCCTCACGGACCACCAAGTGCCGTACATTGCGTGGTGGACGATCCACGACGTGCTTGGCTCGGCTCTCTACGGCTTGCTCATCTTCTTGCTCGCGTCGATCCCGACGTTTGTGTTGAACGCACCTGTTGGCCTTATGGCGCGGTACGTGTCGCACAATGAGCAGAGGCGCGCGCTCGCGGGCTCCAAGGTCAAGGTTGCTGGCCGCGATGTCGTCTTGAGCAAGAAGATCCAGTTCTCGATCGTGGCCGTGCCCGTGCTGTGGGTCATGTACCTGGTTGCGGCCATCGTGTTCACGGACTGGTACTGGTCGTCGATTGTGCTGCTGCTGCTCTCGTTCCCGCTGTTCTCCTTCTTTGGCGTGCGCTCCGTCGAGGCCGGCATGATTGAGCTCAAGACGATTCGCCCGCTGTTCTACCGCCTGCTACCCGAGTACAAGGCTAAGCAGGATGAGCTTCCGCGCATTCGCGCTGAGCTGCAAGCTGAAGTGCGCCAGTTCGTCAAGAAGTACTCGGCGCAGCTCGGCAAGCTCGCGGAGCCCACGAAGCTCGACTGGAATGAGTACATGCACACGCGCTCGCTGATTGAAATGGAAGCCAAGAAGGCGAAGACGACTGGAGAAGCCTCCACTAGCTCTGACAAGACGGTCTCTAACAGCGAAGCTGCCGCTCCCGCCGCTGCTAATGGTTCGTCGACTTCGTCCTCCGCGTCGTCGACTTCGTCGCATTCATCGACTCCTCCGCCGCCGCCGATGGAGGAAGACGAAGAACGTCTCGAGAGTGACGATGACGGCGTGCCGGACTCGCCGGAGGCGACCATCACCAAGTACCATGACTTAAGCATCTTCATGAAGTCGGACAAGTCGGTCGCGGACCTCGCGGGGATGGAGCGCTCCATGTCGTGTCCACCCGGCTACCAGGAGGTGCTCGCGCTGCAGAAGGACCGCCAGAACTCTGCATGATCGTGCGGAGTCGAGCCGTCATCAGTCGTAGGTAAGTGTTTCGCCTCGCAAATGGACGTGGGCGCTGCGTCTCACTCGTGTCTGGCAGTTGGCGTTGGCCATTAGACCCGACGCCTTGATGTCTATCCCTCATCACATGAAGGGAGTCACGGAAGCGAAAACAAAAACAAAAACAAGCGAGCATACGTGTTTTCTCCACCGGTATGGTCTCGGGCAGCTTCTGTGCCCGTCCATTCACCCCGAGTTGCAGTGGCGGCTCGTTCTCAGCGCGCGCTCGGCGATTTCGACCTTGCGCTCGTAGTTCTTGACCTCCTGCTGCAGCTCGTACATCTTGGCCTTCTGCGCCACGTAGTCCAGGATCTGCACTCCGACAGCAAGCAAGAAGAAGCTGCTCAGCCCATCAAGACATCTCCACTCATTACCACAACACCTCCTCACCTGCGGCGGGTCCTTGCTGGGCTCCGCGAGCTGTTGCACCTGCAGCGACTGCAGCTTCTTGCCGTCCTTCTGGTTCGTGGCCTCGACGCTCGCGATCTCCTCGAGGATCTTCTAGTTGAGCTCCGTGCGGCTCTTGATCTCGCTCTGCAGCCACGCGCTCTCCTCCATGAGCTCGTGCAGCTTCTTCTTGAGGTTGTTGAGCACCTGCACCGTGCTGCCCGTGGTCTGCTTGAGTTTGAGCAGCTCCTCGTTGCGCTCCTCGATCTTGGCCACGTACTGCTTGTTCTCGATCTGGAGCTGGTGGAAGTCAATGTAGTGCAGCGCGTCGCCCATCTCCTCCTTGTGCCGCAGCTGCGCGTCGATCTTCTGCGCTTGGCTCTTGAGCGTCGCGTTCTTGAGCCGCAGCTTCACCACGGCGTCTTTCTGCCGCAGCTTCTCCATGTACCGGATCATCTTCTCTGCGACCGTCTTGCCCGTGCGGAAGTTCTCGGCGCCCACGACGATGTCGCGCTTGAACTCGTACGCGTCCTTCTTGAGCTCGGCGATGCGGATGTCCGTCTCCTCGAGCACTGTGCGCAGCGTGTCGATGAGCCGCTCGGACGTGCGCTTGGTCTCCTCGAGCTCCTTCTGCGCCTCCTCGAGCTCGGCGCTGCAAATGTCGTTCTTCTGCTCCACGGACAGCGTCACCTGCGCCTTGGGCCGCCGCTGCCGTGCCTTCTTGTCGCGCTCGTCCTTCTTCTCCTCGTCATCGCTGCCCGCCCAGCCCGGCGCGTTCCGGTTCAGGTACGACGCCAGCAGCTCGTTCTCCTGCTCCAGCACCTCGTTCTGCCGCGCCAGATCCTCCAACTGGCCATGCCAGCAAGGCGAGCAACGAGTTAGCGCCGCCATCCGCCCTGTTGCTCAAGCACGACATCCTTACTCACCTTGGTCTCAAGCTCGTCCAGCTCCTCATCGTCGCTCATGGCTAGTGTGTCGGTCTCAATGCGCGAAATGGAGCTGCTCCCCGCGTCGTTTCGCGTCCCAGCTCCCTATTTTACGTTTGGAAACTAATCTAGGACAGAACCCCGATACATCCTGGCATAACCTACCTAATGTATGTGGTTCACTTGAAATATGTGTATACCACGTTAAATAAGAGAGTCAGATTCGCTTTTTGCGCGAGCAGCTCTTTCTAGGTTGTCATTTCCCATACTTAACGCCAAGTGTATCCAGGACAGTCGACAGCCGAGGATGAAGCGCGCGCTGGTGATCCGCAACGTATCGAGCCACGAGGTGCCGCTGGACAGCCTGGACAACGCGTGCGTGCAGGCGTTCACGGCGCACGGATTCATCACGGAGCTGGCGGTCAACGACGAGGCCGAGGTGATGCACCAGCTCATGCAGACGCACGCGCGCTCGAGCGCCAACGCCAATGGCAGCGGCTTCTTCCCGTCGTCGTCTGCCTCCTTGAGCGCCCCGTTCGACGCCGTGCTCTTCCGCGCCACGGGGCTGCCGCACAACCGCCTGTATCCGCTGATCCGCACCATCCGTACCATCAGCAAGCAGATCTTCGTGTGCGTCTACAGCCCGCAGCTGATCGACTACCCCATGGGCCGCTACCAGTGCTTCCAGGAGGGCGCGTCCATGGTCACGGGCTCGCTCGACGACGTGCGCCGCGTCATGGCGTTCGTCGGCTCCTGCGGTCTCGCCGATAGCAACGGCAGCGCCCACGAACGCGCCGGTCGGTCGTCATCTTCCTCGTCCCGGCGGGCGTCGTCGGGGCCGTACACGTGTCCGTTCTGCGAGAAGAAGGGCTTCACAGAGGACGAGCTGTGGCGCCACTGCCCGCTCTACCACATTAACGAGAAGAACGCCGACCACATCGCGTGTCCTGTTTGCCGCGAGGCGCGCGGTCCGTTCCAGGTGCATCTGCACAACGCGCACGGCCCACCCGGCCGCGGGGAGATGACGAGCGAGTTCCACATGGCCGACAGCACGCTGTACGCGTTCGCGCTCGTCGTGTGCCACAACAAGAAGTTCAACACGTTCCTGCTCGTGCAGGAGTTCGCCAACTCGGGCTTCTGGCTGCCCGGCGGGCGCATCGACAGCGGCGAGAGCCCCGCGCAGGCCGCCATCCGCGAGACCAAGGAGGAGGCGGGCATCGACATCCAGCTGACGGGCGTCATCAAGGTCGAGTATCACCCGAAGAAGGACCGCTCGGGCAGGCAGTACGTGCGCATGCGCTTCATCTTCTACGCCGAGCCGCTCGACTGCGACCAGCTGCCCAAGTCCATTCCCGACTACGAGAGCGCCGGCGCAACGTGGTGTCACGCCGACCAAGTCGGGGGGCTGCCGCTCCGCGGGTCGGAGCCCGTCACCTATTTCAAGTACGTGGCCGCGGGCAAGCCCATCTACCCCATGGATATGATCCACATGAGCTCCGCGGGGTCATGATACGTCCTCAATCATCAAACGAGCAACTTTCCAGGTTTCAGTCCATGGTCATACCGGCGTCAGGGCTCATAGACGTCGAGGTGGCCGAGGCCAAAGAACTTCTTGACGGACCCGACGAAGCCAAGCGCTGGCATCGCGCCGTTGTGTTTTCGCTGCAGTGTCACAAGCAGTAGAGATGGACAAGTGCGTGAGCAAAACAGTGGACAGCGACCGCGTCGGTCGTCTAGGGTCGCGGACAAATACCTGGTAGTTCTCGAGCTTGAGCCGCTGGTACAAGCGCTTGTGAAACTGCAGCCAGTGGTACTCGTCGAGCGTCGACTTCTGCATCCTGTCCTGCAGGCGGAAGCACGGGAAGAGCAGCATCGGGTAGCGCTTGTTCATGATCTTGAACTCTTCAAAGTCGAGCACGCCGTCCTTGTTGCTGTCGGCAGCGCGCTGTGAGGTTAGCCGACGTGCACCTCGCAAGTACGTCGTAATATCCAAGTGGTAATAGCGTTTACCGGTCAAACTCGGCCAGCGCGTTCTTGAAGTTGCCCGGGTAAATGGGCTTGCCGTCGTTAACGACGCTGATGAGCCGCTTGAACTCCTTCTCGCCGATCGAGCCCGTCTTGGCCGGGTCGAACGTGTCGAAGGCAACTGGAAACAACGCTCGAGTTAGTTCGTGCTCGTATTCAGGACGGAAATTGGCGGCTTCGCGAGGGAAGACACTCACAGTGGAGGATCTCGTCGCGTGTGTACATGCAGTACAGCACCATGGCGTGCACGAACTCCTCGTAGTCGATCTGCAAGATCAAATCGAGACGCCTTAGTCTGCAGTAGATAGCCATAGTGTGGCCTCAACGAGGGACCTACCGTGCCATTACTGTCGGCATCGATCATGCGGAAGAGCCTCTCTGAGAAGAGCGTCTTGGTCTCGTCGATGAACTCGAAGAACTCGTCGTAGTCGATCACGCCGCTCGAGCTGAACAGTACAAACACAGACAGCACAAAACAACTCGCGTAAGTACGTTCGCATCGGCCTTTGACGCGCGTCAATCTGGCCATGAACGGGCAAGCGAACAGACGCACTCACTCGAGATCGATCTGGTTGAAGCAGACCTTGAGCTTCTTGAGCTCGCTCTGGCCCACTGCGAACAACCGAGCAGAGTTAGTCGAGCGTCCGTTGACAGAGGCGGCTTTTGCCCGGACACCTTACGCTGGTACTTGACGACGACGCCGATCGTGGCCTCGCGAGTGAGGATGATGTCGCCCGCGCGTCGCCGCCGCTTGTGCTGTTGTCGCGATCGCTGCGTCGGCTGCGAAATCTGCGGCAGGTCCTACTGCGTCCCGGTCCTCGAGCCCGTCACTAACGCAGCCGAGTCCGACACTGGGAGTGCCGGCAAAGTCGTCGTCCGCGTGGAGCTGGGCGTGTTCCAGCCCGTTTTCGGCGCGCGGTCGGCCTTTGCTGTCTTGCTGCGCTTCGTCCTCTTTTTTGTGTCAGCGGCTGCTCCACCCGAGGCTGCTTCTTGCACGTCGATGTCCTTCAAGCTCCCGGACCGGCGGTTCAGCTTCGGAAACGCGTTCGAGTCGTTCGCACCGCCGCGGTCGTTGCCACTCCCGCCATTGGCACCCGATGTGTCGAGGAGACTCGCGCTGCTGCTCTTGCGGAGCAACTGGCGACGGGTTGGCGGCAACGCGCTTGTGCTGGAGCTCCCGCTGGTCGTCAATTCCATTGTCTGAATGGGGAATCAGCAGCGCACCAGCTCCGCCAGCAACTCTCGCAGAAGGAGATCACAGCGCGAGAGAGAACGCGGTCGCACGCTTGGTATAAATAACGTCGCCGTCGCCAAGAGTCCACACGAACAGACAAGTCCCGAGCACAACGGCAGGCCACAACGCGCGCGTCTCCAGTAGCTTGCGTGTGCCTTTTGAGCTGGCCGGAGAGTTTAGCAAGGCAGCGCGCGGGATCAGAGTGCGAGGAGCGAGCTGGTTCGGCCTCTATGCGCTCTCGTTCCGCCCCTAGCGCGCAAAAATAACAACACACCGAACGTCAAATGGAAACGGCCGCATCATCATAAGAATCGATTGTCGCTCCTCACCTTTTGGCCAACTCGGCGCGCTTCTCATTACGGCTCGCATCCCGATTAAACGTCTTCGTCAAGAGATGAGCGTGTCACGCCGCATCTTCGCACGCCAAGCCATCGCATCCGAGCCATCGCCTCCGTGTCACAAAAGCAGCCAACGCGGGCGCCGAGTCCATCATCCGATCCATCCAGCGAGAGCAGACAGACAACATGTACGTATATATATAAAGCAGTCGTGGCCATTTCCAGCAGTTAACTGGTCAGGCCGTCGCGCCTTCCTCTCCTTCGCAAACTGCATCGCCGACGTGCCGCCCCACCCCTAGGCCTCCATTCGTCCGAAGCCACATCTCCGACCGATCGAAGGAAGAAGCTAGCGCGAGAACACGCTGTCATACTGCGGGCGATATGCGCCGCGGCGCGGCGACTCGCCACTCATCGCGACCGCGTCCGAAGCTGATGACCCCTTCGGCTTCTCCGCCTTGTTGATCTTGGCCGCAGCCGCTGGCTTCGTGACCTTCCTCTGGTCGTTGCTGACATCCGCCGTCTTGGACACCTTCTTCTTCGCCAACTTGTCCGCCACTACCTTCTTGGAACCTCGGTCAGTCAATGCAGCAGCTTTCCTGGCCTTGGCAGCGTCCTTCCGCAATTGCTTCAGGTCTGGGGAAACATCACCAGTGCGAGGCGTCGGCAGTTTACCGGCGGAGATCGCCGCGCTCTCGTCGAGCGTGCCATCCGCGTTGCGCTTTCGCTTGCGACCCGCATCGTCCTTCTTGACCCAAAGCGAAGTCGTAAGGTAATCACCTGGCAGCGGAGCGGCCGAAAGACGAACGAACGAGTCCTCGTTTGGCTCATACGCATCCACGTCGAAGGCAACGCACCGCGGACACTTCAAGTTCCAGCACTCGCCATCTACATCCTGCAATTGGCATTAATGAATGCACACGTCAGCAAATAATTGTAATGGGGACGACAAGCAACAGGTAACAACAGAGACGCACCTCCTTCTCGACGCCACAAATCTCGCAGCGCGGAACGACGATGAGGTCGACCACGTTCGGGTCCGTCGCGTCGCGCTCACCATTTTCCAAAAACTCGAGGTCAAGACGCGCTTGCCATTCAATGAGGTTTGGGCGTTTCTTCACACGCTCGCGGCGGCGCATCGCGAAACGCTTGACGAGATCCTGAAAGGCCACGTAGCGAGCTGGCGTCGTGCCCATCAGCATCACGTCATCAGCAAGCCCGAGACGCTCGCGCGCCTTGATATTGTTCCGGTTTCGGCTGTTCAGACGACTGTTCTTGGACGATTCGTCTTCGATAAGCTCCAACTCCTTCTTCTTGAACACCTTCAACACACGTGACGTCGTCAACTCGACCGTGCACGTATCACGGTCCGCCTTCTTGACAATGCCGGTGCCTCGTCGGTTCGGTAGGTTCACTCGTCGCTCAATCCACGAAATGCCGTAGTTGCCGCGGGTTGACACACGGCGCGAACGCTTCCCGCCATTATCCTCCCCCTGCGAATCATCAGTGTGCTCTGCTGCCGCCGAATCATCAGGGCCACTCCTAGCACCGTCGTCGTCGTCATCGTCGTCGTCATCTGCGTCGTCGTCTTTCCCGCCATTCTCGGCACGGCGCTTCTTTTCGTTTTCGACGCTCTTGGCATACAGCGCCTTGATCGTGTTCATGTCCTCGATCAGCGTGAGCTCGTATGCGCGCTTCGCCGTGTTCTCGTTTGAGTTGAGTAGACGCAGCTGCACCCAGCCGTTGCCGGAGCGAAGCACCCGGCCGGTCTGGCCCTTGAACTTTCCCACGTTGATGCGGCACTTGCGGTCGATCCACATTTCTGGGTCCAAGTCCGAAAGCAGTTTACCCTTGGCTTGCACCTGCGCCATTCATTCGGGGAAAGATTCAGCTGTGCAATTGCTGGAGAGTCAATGAGACGCAGATTAATTGTATCTACCTGAGAGGGAACATCGTCGTCGCCGTTGTCGTCATCGTCGTCGTGCACTTCTTCGTGCTCGCTTTCCGCCGTGGCAGGATCAGCCGCAACCAAATGCCGCGGGCGAATCGTGATGGTAATTGGTTCGTCGCCATCGAGCTGCACAAACAGCCCATCCACCGAGCGCTACCAGTTTGAAAATCCGCCATCAACACATCAGTGCCGTTAGTCACATCAGTCCATCAGCCACCGAGCCCAATCTTACAGACCCGATGCAACTTACGCCTGTGACGATGCCCTTCTTCCCGTTGTGCTTCTTCATCGGGCGTTCGCGGCGGTGGAGTGCGCCTAGTTTCAGCTGGACGCGCGCGCCCACATCGAAGCCCTCGTCGTCGCTGTCTTCTTTATGTTCTCCTTCCGTGTCATCACCGCCCGACGCATTGTCTTCCTCGTCGCCGTCTTCACCATAGAGGCTCGCATCTGCATTCGCGCTGGGGTGCGGCGAACCGCCTTCGCTCGAGCCCAGCAACTGCAACGCGGACGGGCGGTACTTGTACACGACATCGCCGTCGCGGATGCGCACCTTGAACCACGTGTTCGGGTGCTGCGGCACCTCCTCGACGATACCGACCTTGTTGACTGTGTGCGGCACGCGCTGCTCCACGTCCGGCGTCTTGACTATGCGCACGAGCGCGCCTTCCTCCAGCGCGATCGACTCACTCCGGCTGCCCGCACCGCGCGAGTGCACGTGTTCTGCCGCACCAGCGCGGCGTCCGGCATCCTCTTCGTCCTCTTCTTCTTCGTGCACGGGCTCCTCTTCCTCCTCCTCCTCTTCTTCCTCGACCTCTTCTTCGACCTCTTCCTCCTCTTCCTCCTCGTCGTCCTCCTCCCCGTCAAGCACGCGCTTCGGCCCCCCGTCCAGCGCGCGGATCGCCTTCTTCATGGACGAGCGCGTCCGACGCGACGCCTGGCGCCGCGGCCGGCCCGCCGCTTCCGCCAGACCCTCCATTTCAGTCCCGACGAATAAGAAGAAAGTCCGTTCAACTCGAGCAGAAACCTCACGCCCCGCGCACTGTAGAGACCCTGGCGAGTGCGCTGGCGCTGTAGTTGCACAGCGCAGCGCGTATACTGTAGGAACACGAGCAGAGACCGGCGGCTGGTCGCTTCACGCGCGTCTTCTTCTTCCAGCGGCTCGGTTGCCGTCGCTCGCGGGTGCCCGGCGCGCTCCTCTTTGTGTTGTGGGCGGGGCTCGGAACGGTAACTTGGGTCTTGTATTTGAGGTAGATCTCAAGTTGCAACCTGCGGGGTGCCCTTCACTTACAAAATATAGTAGTAACCGCGGTAGCCATCGTCTACTGTTGCAAGTTGAGGGCGACGTTCGGGGTGAACCGTGCTGACAGGGGAGATGCCAGCATCAAAGGTCGTTCGAGCACAGCGTACTGATTTAGTCCATATGAACGGTTGGCAACCGGTCTACTGGGACAAGTGATCTTTCTTGAAAGGAAAAATCCACAAAGAACCAAAGGTTTATTCAGGTTTTTATATCCAAAGGCGTTCCAAATTTCCCACCGAATAGACATAGAAACGTTTCTAAATAGAAAGGGTGAGGTGGCAAAGTGGCGCCGGAGTGATGGTCGCCCCATTGAGAACGACGGAACGAAGGTCGCACGCAGTACTAATACTACCACAAGAAGGGAGGGAAAGGCCGACGAGTATGGAGGAGGACAAGCCCACGGCGGCGGCGGCGGCTGCGCCCAAGCCCACGGCGGCAGAGGACGAGAGCAAGGCGGCGGCTGATGCGGCCGAGAGCGGCGTGAGCGTGCCGCAGATCGCGCCGCTGGCCAAGTACAAGCTCGTGTTCCTGGGGGACCAGGGTGTGGGCAAGACGTCCATGATCACGCGCTTCATGTACGACACGTTTGACAACGCGTACCAGGCCACGATCGGCATCGACTTCCTCTCCAAGACCATGTACATGGAGGACCGCACCGTGCGGCTGCAGCTCTGGGACACGGCCGGCCAGGAGTGAGTGGCGACTCGATGCAGGTGGCGCGGTCTGTTGTTCGTGCCTGACCGTGTGTTGTTTTGGTCGCGCAGGCGCTTCCGCAGCCTCATCCCGAGCTACATCCGCGACTCGTCGGTCGCGGTCGTGGTCTATGACATCACAAGTGCGTTGCTGGCGCCCGTCATCGCCTTCGCTGCCGTGGTCTAACGAGCGTTTGACTACCGCCTTTGTGATCCATCGAACAGATCGCGCGTCCTTCCTCAACACGTCCAAGTGGATCGAGGACGTGCGCACGGAGCGCGGGCAGGACGTGGTCATCATGCTGGTGGGCAACAAGACGGACATTTCGGACCGGCGCCAGGTCTCGATCGAGGAGGGCTCGGACAAGGCCAAGGAGGAGAACGTCATGTTCATCGAGACGAGCGCCAAGGCCGGGTACAACATCAAGGCGCTCTTCCGCAAACTCGCCACCGTGCTGCCGGGCATGGAGAACACCATGATCAGCGGCGACTCGAACCGTGAGTAGCAGTTGTTCCCCCGTAGTGCTTGTTCGTGTCTAACCGCGTGCTTGTCGTCTTCCTCCCTTCCCGCAGTGATCGACATCAAACTGACGGCCGCGCCGCCTCCGAAGGAAGCCGCGGTCGAGAGCTGCGGCTGCTAGTGGCTGTGGACTCTCCTTTTTCTACTTTTCCTTCATGTAGAAGATCACTCATCACGAGGAGGCGCCCAGTCGGTTGCGCCTGTGCAGGAAGACCAATCCAGACGCGGCCCAGGCGCGATGGCATCAATATAAAAGAGGGTATGTGTGTCTGCTTGATATTGTCGCATGTATTACTCGCCTTGCTGCTCGGACACGTGCACGCCTGATAGACAGGACCCAGCACCAGCGTCTCTGGTTCACCTCATGGCCCCCGACGAGTACTACTTGCGGCGTCCACCACCGCTCTGCTGCTCCTTTTTCCGCTCGAGCTCCTTCTTCTTGGAGATGGTTTCCCAGTCGATCGTGACCTGCTTGGCGCACTGGAGGAACTTCTTGTCGGTCTCCTGGAGCTTGTTGGCCGCGAGGAACCGCTCGCGATACGCCAGCACCGTGTCCACGTGTGTGCCCGCGTCCGTCGTGTGCTTGATGGCGAGATCTAGTGCTCGGTCCCACCGGAAGAGGCGGATGTTCATCTTGATGGCGCGGTAGATGAGCGGCTTCGGGTGCGCCTGCAGCAGGATCGCCTCGGCCTCTTCGATGTTGTCCGAGTAGAGCGCGAGCTCGGCGTTGCGGCGCTCGTCGGACGCGATGGCCTTGACGTAGAGCACGAAGTACAGCTTGTCGACGCAGTCGATGGCGGCGAGCGCGATCTCGGCCGTCTCCAAGTGGCGCCGGTGCAGCGCCATGCCCGCGAGGCACGTCCACAGCCCCTTGCTCTTGACGTATCGGCAGAGGCGCACAGCCTTGTCCCAGTCGGCCGACGTCGTGAACTCGTAGAGCATGCTCGGGTACGGAGACACGGTCGCGGCGAGCACCGTGCCGTCCGCGCGCCGCACAGTCACGCTCGAGCCGACGAAGGTCGAGATGGACGACATTTTGAGGAAGTTGGCGCCGTCGCGGGACTCGACGATCTCGGAGATGAGCGTGCGGTCCACGTAGACCATGTTGGGGTACGACCACGTGAGCATCTTGCCGTCGGCGATGGCCACCAGCACCTCGGACGTGTCGTTCCACGCGGCCGTGTCGACCTGCGCATGAAGCTTGTACGCGCCCTTGGCCGCCAGGCGCGCGAGGTACAGGTCGCGGTTGCGGTCGATGAAGAAGACCTTGCGGTCCTCCGTGGGCCCGTAGTGGCTGAGCGCGAGCTCCGAGATCTCGAGCGAGTGCGAGAGCGCGACGGACAGCTGCTTGCCCGTGTTGATGTCGAAGGATCGGATCGTCTTGCGGTCCGAGTGGTCGAGGATCGAGAGCGTGTCGGTGCTGAGCGAGATGGTCATGCTGTTGAGGAACTCGACGTGCATGCCGGGGAACTTGGGGCTGCTGATGGTCTTGCCCTCGTACGAGTACACCTGGATGCCGTTGAAGTTGTCGACCGTGATGAAGTGGCACTCGCTCTGCACGATCAGGTTGACGGTCGCGCGCAGGTCGAAGATGTGCGGCGTGTTCCAGTTCTGCGAGTTGTAGATGAAGCACTGCGTCGCCGTGCACACGATGAGGAAGCCGAAGCCGAACGACATCTCGATCACGCAGTCGCGCACAAAGTCGATCTCCTCGAGCGTCTCGTTCATCACGTCGTGCACGTGGATCTTGCGCGGGTCCACGAGCCGGACCTCGATCTTGTTCCACGCCAGCACGCGGTCGATCACCTGCGCGAACACGGTCGCGCCGTTGCCGCCCGCGGCCACGAGCTGCGTGCTGTCGGACGCCCACGCGATGTCCATGAGCGAGCCGCACGACGGCCGCTCGCGGCAGTAGGACCACCCGGTCTGGTCGCACAGACGTAGCAGGTTGTACGACCCGACCGCGAAGGTGCCGCCGTTCGGGCACCACGCGATCGATGTGACGACGTGCTCGCTCGGCGAGCTCTGGTACAGCTGCCGCCCGAAGGCGTCCCAGACACGGTAGATGCGGTCCTCTCCGCCCGAGATGATGCGGTTGTTGATCGGGTTCCAGTCGAGGCACAGGATGGACCCGTCGTGCGCCTTCCACTGGATGTCCTTGCGCCCGATCTGCACCGTCTTGATGACCAGGTTGGGCCCGTTGGTGAACAAGAGCTGGTCGCTGTCGGGCCCCCAGCACACGGCGTAGACGGACCGGCCGATGGACGCGAGCGTCGAGCGCAGGTTACCGCTGCGCGACCAGATCTTGATGGTGCCGTCCTCGCTCGCCGTCATGAGCGCCGTGCCGTCGTAGTTCCACTTGAGCGAGATGACGGCGCCGCTCTCGCACGCCTGCGCCTTCTTCTCCTCGCGCCCGAGCTTGGAGATAAGCCGGGACGAGCCGTCGGTGCACGAGACGGCGAAGGTGTCGGCCGCCTGCTTGCCGACCGAGGGCACCCAGTCGACGGCCGTCACGAACACGTCCATGGTCGCGACCTTGCCGCTCACCTCGCCGTCCATCCACCAGCGCGCAATCGTGTTGTCATCGCTACACGTGATGGCGTCGTTCTCGGGCGTCCAGCAGCACGCCGTCACGATCTCCGCGTGGTGGTTCTGCGGCAGCTGCGAGTGCTGGAAGCGCATCGTGAGGGATCGCAAGGCCGCGGAGCTGAGGTCTAGCGTCTCTACAGAGTCTGCGACGGCAGGAGATGGCGCGGAGAGCGGCGGCGCGACCCAGAGAGCCACGACCGTTCACGTCCCGAGCCCGATCTTGCCTAATTCGGGAGGCGCGGGCAGTGTATCAGAGGCCGCGGGTCCGTTTTGCGTTTTCGCTGTTGCCGTTGGGCGCCAACACGAATGAGCGCGTCCTTTCAAGTGTTCTCTCGCTCCACCGCCAGCGTCTCCTTGCCCTCATCCTCCGGTTGCAGGCCCCCCACGGACCACACTCGGCTCCACCGACTTGGTCATCGAGTTGCGGAGCGTGTAGCTTCGCTACGAGAGAGGCAGGAGCAAATGCGCGTCTACTGCGCCGTCAGGACCGTGTGGACAGTGGCATCAGTGGCAACAGCGACGGTCACGCCTCTGGCTGCCAGTAGCAACAGCGACGACGCGCCGGACGCCGGTGTGGACCCGCGGTTCGTGGTGCTAGGCATTGATGGCAAGGTCGTCCCGGACGCAGACCCCGGCCTGTACCTGCCCAAGAAGCTTCCGAGAGTGTTCATCGAGCACTTGGGCGAGCTGCGCGCGTTCCCGAGCCATCCGGAGCTGGGTCGCATTGAACGCTTCGCGCTCGGTGGGCGGAGGGAGCTCAACGTCTTGCAGCAGTCACCGCAGCGCGTGAACAATCGGCACGGCGATTTCCTGGCGCAGGTCGTGGCTCCAACAGTCCAGGTGGGTTCACCTATCACTGGAGCCGCTATCGGTATGGCATTCGAAGGCGCTGATGCTGTTGAATGCTGTGTTTTGCTATCGAAGGAGCAGGACGAAGACGAGTTCTCTGGCCCAATCGACTTCCACGTGAGTGATAATCGCGCCCCGGTCCTTGTCTATTCGCCAACTGACCATGGTTTTTGCGTGGGGACTTACAGCTGGACGTACACCCGCTCGAGTTCACGTCGTCCTTCTTCCTGGACAGCGAAGTGCCGGCGGTCCAGGGCTCCATTGTCTTCGCCGAGCTGGTGCGTTCCCACCTGAAACTCGTCGTCTGAGATCGCGGTAACAATCTAATGCTTCTGACCTCGGTGCAGAGCTGCTTCTTCGTGGCCTTCATCGGGTACCTGGTGCACTCGATCCGCCTCTGGGGCGGCTTCTCGCGCGGGCAGAAGTGCTGCCTCTCGGTCGTGTTCGGCTCGGCCGCACTGTGCCAGGCTGCGGTCTCCGCGTGGTACGTCGGGCTGCTGTCCTCGGACGCGATCCTCGGGCTCTCGAGCCTCATCACGCGCATGATCTCGCTGGGCATGGTGCCCATCACGACCATGAGCTTCATGGGTCGCGCGCGCGAGCTCTGCCACGAGCAGCACGCCGGTTTGTCGCCAGGCAGCTCCGCCGGGTCCTCCAGCCGCTCGTCACGTCGCCACCGTAACCACCAGCGCGCTCGCTACAGCTAAGTGGCTGCAAGAGAAGATCGACGGGAGTAAGTGGGTCGTGTGTGAGAATGAAATGGCTGTGCTTGGTCGCTGATGTTTTGTTTTCCAAGTGAACACCTCATGCAAGGCTCTCATACGCCATTTCACTGTTCACACTCTCTGCAACCGCTCCTAGCGCTCACTCTTCGAAGCGCAGCTCCGCTCGGCCGGACCGCGGGCTCACAAAGAAGACCATTGTCATGGCGATGGCCTCCACGTGCAGCTGCTGCTCCATGAACGTGTTGACCGCAAACTCCTTGACCAGTTCGAGGCTGTCCGGGTACGCCAGTCGCCATGTTTGGCGCCCGAGTGGCTCGAACACCTCGAACTGCAGCTCCTCGTAGCTTAGCACAGCGCGGACGTTGCAGTAGACCACGTGTCCGTCGTCTGCGCCGCCGCTAGTGGACGATCGGCGCGCGATCGCTGTCATCACGGGCGCTGAAGACTCCAAGTCGACGTGGAAGGCCTCGTCGGCAGCTTCAGCATCGCTGTCGTCGTCGTTCGTGAGCGAAATGATGGGCAACGTGGCTCGAAACAGGCAACGGTCGATCTCTACGCGCTCAACCGCAGTGCTTGACGGGTTTCGGACGAGTCGGAGGCGGTCGCAAAGCCCACAGACGACCGCGTTCCAAGGCGCGAGTCGCGAATAGCTCCGTTGCTCCCGACTCAGCGCGGCAAAGGAGGCCGCAAGCTCACGGCGCCTCACCGCCGCCTTTGCTGCTGCAGTCGACGACTTGCGCGAGTTCTTGGCTTGGTCCAGGACGGATGAGCCAGGAGTTAGCGCCGACAGTTCGCGCTGAAGGTCTGCAAGCTGCGCATCCAGCTCCTGAACGCGCTGGACAACCGGAGACGTCGCGATCGCGAGCTCTGGGACCCGCAGCTGCTGATCGTGGGATGTCACCTTGGTGAGTGCGATCCAGCCCAACCGCGAGATCTCGAGCCCCACGGACTGGTTCGCCACGTTCTCGTACAGCTCAAGACGGAACGACGAGATGTCACCGCTCGCGTTGGCATTGCCGAGCGCAAACAGCGAGTACCGGAGTCGGGTATTCTGAACGCGACACGCCCCGGAAGCCACAAGAGCCACGTCCCCACCGCGAATCAGACCACGAGCCAGCCACGTGCGCTGCCCACGCATCGGATCGCGTCTCGACTGCGAGAAGCGGGAGGAATCGCGCTGCTCCGCGTCGTCGCTGCTGTCAGGATTGCTTGGAGGGCGTATACATGCGGCGTTGGCGGTCGCGTCCTGCTCGCTAAGGGCCTGCAGCTTGCGCTTCAGTCGTCGCTGCAGCTTGTCAAGGTCGAGCTGCGCCTGTTCGCGCACAAGCTGCAGCTCCCGCTTCCTGTCGGCCATTTGCGCGCTCAAAGCCTTCAGCTCCGCCTTGAGCGCCTTGCGTGCCGCTTAATGCGCTCGCCGCAGTTCATGGTGAACTTTACTGGTCGAAATCCCGCTGGGGTCACTTGATTGCGAGTCAGCGGGCCCACTCACGCCGCTCCCACGACTGTCGATCTCCTCGATCTGCTTCACAAGCTCGACGTCTCGCTCCAGAAGCGACGCGCGGCGCGTTTCGAGCTCGGAGAGCTGTTTCTCCAGCGCCGACCCGCGCTGCTCTGCGTCCTGGCGAACGCGGTCGCGCTCCTTGGACGCCGTGAGCTCTAGTGCGCGCCGCACGCCGCGCTGACGCTTCTCCGCGAGCTCGGCACATACCATTTCGTCTGTTTGGAGCCACTCGAGCGACGGGAGCCACCCTGGTGCCGCCCACGGACCTTGCCGGTCCTCTTGGACCGCCAGCGCAGCTCGGTAGCTGCTATACGCACTCTCTTCGTGGTTCAATGGGTCTCCAGTGCCACGGATAGAGGGAGTACGCGAACCACGGAAGCGTAGCCGCGGCACGACCGACTCGGCAAGCGAGCGGCGCTGGTCTGTCGGCCAAGTATGAGGCAGTGAGAGCACTTTTGCGAGCACTGCGATCTCCGTGACGCCGACCGTGAGGTGAAACGAGGCGCTCGAGCGCGGGTGGTACGCGACCACCACGAAGCTGCGCACTTGAGCAGGCAGGTGATACACGGACACGACGAACATGCGGCCGCTGAGCTTGACGCACTTGCACGCGAGGCGGTGGCGCGCGCGGCGAGGCAGCTTGAGGAACGCCGCGAGCGCCAGCAGGCGCTGCTCTTCCTCCCACCGCAGCCGCGCCTCGCGCTCCATGCGACGGCAAGCGGCCTCGCTCAGCCGGCGTTCCTGGGCCAGTCGGAGCACCGGAAGCTTCATGTTTCGCTCGCGGTTGTTCAGATCCCGGTCTGTATCTGGCTCAGGTATCGTCACAGAACCTTGCTGAGCAACGGAGCCACTCTGTTCTGGGGCGAGAGCGTCGCTGGCTTGCCCTTCGGCGTCTTCTCCGTCGGGATACTCGAAGTACAGCAGCGCGACAAGCTCGCGCAGCAGAGCGAGCTTCCGTCCCGCCACAAGGAACTCTGGGCGCTCGTGGAAAGCCCACGCGAGGTCGCCGAGCGTGACTCGCAGCGAGAAGACGCGGCTCGTGCCCGGGTCGTACGCCTCCAGCCGCAGGTATCGCTGCTGCTGCAGTGGCGCAGACGTTGTCTGAGATGCACTTTCAGTGCCGTAACCGGCACCATCACTACCACGAGCGCCTACCATGGCGGTGTTGATACTTTCAGCACTCAACTGCTCACGCTGAGAGATGCCGTCGTCGTAGAGTCGCCCGACGAGCCCCACGCCGTAGATGGACACGAGGCAGTACGTCTTGGAGATCATGGCGACGTGGTTGCGTAGCAGCACGCCGTCCGGCTGCGGTCGCCGTCTTCGGACCGGTGACGACGACGTCGACGCACTCACTCCACCATCAGCGCTGCTTGTGGGCTTCAAGTGGAGTTTCTGCGCTTCCCACCGCCGCCACTTGCCTCGGTTCGCGGGGGACGGCGCCACTGTCATGCCGAGTCCTCGACGGCGACGAGCGGCGAAGGCATCGGCGCTAGAGAGGATGAGTGCCAGCTCGTCTTGCTGCCAGTTCTTGTCACGGTCTCGCAATGGCTCTCGCCACAGCTCGGCAGTCAGCTCTGGGAACCCGCGGTGGCCAAGCGAATGGCACGGCATGAGAGCCACTTCGTCGTCGTACGAGCACTTCTTGGGCAGCATCGCGAGCCGCAGCGCGGCCTCTAACCGCGATCGCGGTAGCGACTTTGGCGGGCTTTGCTCCTGGATCTGAACGATCTCTTCGACACCAATCGTAGGTGCTGAGCTACTGGAGATCACGGTTGGCGAGCAATTGAAGCCGTTGGTGGGTAGGAAGAGGCGCAAATGTTGCAGCACGTGGAGTTCGAGAGGTGGCAGGCGCGCAGCAATCGGACTGACGGTCTCGGGTCGAGTCGGTGAGGCGCTGAAGGTGTCGGTCGACGAGCTGGGGAGATAGTCGAGCGGCGGCAATGGAGCTGGGATGACGCTCATCATATTGCAATCCGCGCAAGCCATCAGAACGGCAGTTAGGTCGACGGGTTGTGACGTTCCGAGAGGTGCATCGAGAAGATTGGGTCTTCCGCTGGGGCTGATACTGCCTCGATCACTACAAGACGAGGCTCTTGGACGCCGCCGGGTCTTCCAGCGCGGCACGGGTGATAAAGCATAGGCCGAGCGCTCACGAAGCTTGGACTGGAGAGGAACGGGCGTCTTGTTCTTGGCGAGGGGCGAGGCGACGGCATCTTCGTCGCGGTCGGTGGCCGCCGGGTCGATCAGCAGCGGTAGAAAGCAGTGGCGGGACGCCTCGAAAGGCGCAGTCATGGTCTGTTACTGGCCGGGAAGGCGAGGAAGCGCGGGTGGGGCAGCGCAACGTCGTGTCACCATCGTCAGAGGACGGTTTGCCGGCCCGAAAATACCAGGACTAGAGACATGGAGCGAGTATTTTTGGCCCCAAGGGGATTGTTTGCGCTGTGTCGCGTTGAAGATTGATTTGGCGAGCAACTACTGCTGCCGCGGTGTGTCTATGCCTCTGTGTCGCTTGTTCACACTGCATAATACCGTGTTTAGCCACGTGGGATGTGTGGTGATGGTGCCGCTGTGCAAGTGATCATCATACCGTTCGAAACCCACGCTCGGGCGCATGAAGTGGCCAGAGCGATGGGATTAACTTGGACGTCGGTAATGGGATGTGCTCGCTACTGTAGCGACGCGTTGCCTCTTGTGTTCGGTGGATTTCAAGGCGGTTCATTTCTAGTTTTCCCCGCGCGCTGCCCATTCCGCATTCGTGTTCCTCAGCCAGAAACCCGTCTATCCAGGCGGCCAGTATGACCAACAGAAGACCGCCCAGACTGCTCACTGCTCGTATAGCCGCGGTGGTTCCGGCATGGATGACCATGTCGTCGGAGTTCGTCCCATGCGTTGCAGTCGCTGAGGGCTCATTTTTGAACGATGAAGAGCCTTGCAGCATCCCCCCGGCGCTTTACTTTCGCGGCTCGCGCTTCGGGAGCAGCAGCGGGAGCGTCGACATCCATGCAGACGCTGGCGATCAGCTGCTGGGCATCGATTGCGACGACAGCGGCTCGACCAGCAGTGTCGGTGACCAGTTGCTGGACGTCGACTGTGATGACGACGATGACGGAGCAAGCGGTCAGGCGCTGGACGTGAAGAGCGGCCATCAAGCCTCCAGCTCAGCCGACCAGCCGTCCAATAGTGATCTGGACGGCCTCGATCGGCATCAACAGGTCTCTGGAGTCCTCTGCGACAGCCTCGACTCGTCAGCTCCAGGTGGAGCGGTGGACCTCGGTGCGTTGTCTCGGTGTATTCGTTTCATTCGCCGCGTTGGGTCTAAGACGTTGTTGTTGACCGATGCCGAGTAGCAGGTACCGGGACTTTGAGTGGATCGAGCGCGACGGTAGGACACTCCGATGCCAGTCAGACACCAGTAGCGTCTGCCTCGATCCACAACGTCATGGGAGTGGGAGGCGATGTGAGAACAAGCGGTGCGCTGCGTGGTTCTTCAGTCAGAGCCACACCAGCAGCGCCAGTATCTTCGACCCAGTCAGCAAAAGTCCATCCACAAGGTGCGTCTGACAGCTCTGTCGACTGCGAGCAGCCTTTGCCCGTTCCGACTATCGACCCGACGTCATCCAGGCACTCCTCGTCGCTCGCCTGGCCGCTTGGGCCGGACGGCTCGGATGACTGCGAGGAACCTCTTCCGGTCCCGACGATCCATTCAACGCCGCCCGTTCACTCCACATCGGTCAACTCTGCCCATGATCAGGACGGATCCGATGACTGCGAACAACCGCTTCCGGTCCCAACAATCGCCTCAAACACATCCATTCACGCCACATCGGTCGACTTCTCCAATGCTCATGACGGACCCGACGACTGCGAGCAGCCTCTCCCAGCCCCAGCACTCCACCAAACGTCGTCCACTCCGATACCAAGTGCCACTGCCGCTACGGCAGCACCTCCGACTTTGGCAACCTCAGCACCGGCACTTCCGACAGCACGAGAGCCAACTTCTCGACCCCCGACATCGTCAAACCTGTTCCTCCGAGTGTCTCTAAGCCCGTTCTGCGTCGGCGACGCGACTCCGGTGAGTGTCGAAGGCGTCGAGGGCGTGTTTTGCGTGCCCGGGTTCTACATCTGCAGCTCGCATCGCGACGACGGCGCCTGCCCGGACGCGCAACCCGGTCTGCCCGATGGATCGCACTGCGACATAGTTCGAACCGGAGTCTACGGCTGTCGGCCAGGTCCACGGCCGGTGTCGAGAGGTGCAGCAAGCTGCCGGTCAAACGGCTTGGTACCTGTGAGTGTCGTCGGAGCCGGCACCTTCTGCGCCGAGCACCCCGTGTGTGCGGGCTCCGTGTTCGGCAACTGCCCGCAGGTTCAGCTGGGCCTGGCCTTCAACTCGCGCTGCCAGTCGATAGCCGCCGGCGTCTTCGGGTGCACCGCATAGGCAGCAAGTCGCTCGTGTGCTGGTACCACCCGCTGCATGTTTCGTTGCCCACCAGTTCGTAATAGCCAATCACACCGAGAAGACACCGCATCGCTTTAGCTACTCAATACGATCGCTAATAAAGCTCTACAGACACTCGAAGGGGATGTCAGGAGGTTGTTGGTTGTTGTGAGTGATTCGAAAGATGGTAGAACACGACACACGTCAGCAGTTCGAATGTGGAGCTCACAACGGCACTCGATTCCTTTTGTTACGCTATTCTATCGTCGCTTCTAAGCGAAATCACTGCCGAAGACGAGTCCCCAGCGCGCTCTTCGGTCCCGGCCGGCAGCCATAGACGCCGTCCCAAACCTCAGCGCAGTGCGAGCCGGTCGGGAGTCCTGGCTGCACGCCTGGACACGCGCCGCCGCCGTTGCCGCCGCTGCAGACGGAGTTTCCGTCGATGCAGAACACGCCGACCACCGTCTCAACGCTCACTTGCGTGCCCGCACAGGCAGATTCCACGACGGAGGACCTCGTGGCGCCGCTGGAAGCTGAGACGGAAGAAGACGTGCTTGAGCTCGGTGCTGGCAGCATCACTGACTCCGGAGCGACGATGTCGTCGTCACCGGAGTACGATGACTGCTCCGATGAGCTGCCTGGCCTCTCCGTAGTCGAGTTGCTGCTGTCGCCGTTGGAGCCATCCGTCGACGATGACGACGACGAGTCGGGGACGGCAGCGGGCTCGTCGGGGGTCCACTCGAGCGGGTCAATTGTAGAGGAGGACTTCGCTGGACCGGTCGACTTGTGCGACAGCAGTGGGATGAGTGTGGCTGGGTTGACGCCTTGCTCGCTCACTGCCACTTGGAACAACTGCGAGAGCGAGAGCGTCCACGCCCTGAGCAACACTAGCGACCGCATCCTCTCAATGGCTGGTCTTCGCTGGGTCTAGCACAACAGTGGCTAATTCTGAAGTGGGAAGGATCGGCTGGACAAACAAACACGTTGGCGGCGGCAAAGACCGGCCCCGGCCGCTCTGTCGACGGGGTTGACGCCGAGCGCGGGCGCGATAAAGATGGATACGAGCTGCGGCCAGCGTTCACATCTGGACACACGAGTGCATGTCAAAATTAGTGCTGGACCTAGGTCGGTGGCCGATGTGTCGGAGCCATGAGACGCACCGCGATCCATTGCCGACACCGACAAGTGAAGGCCTTTGAAGAGCGCCGCCTACCGCAGAAAATAGAGCGAATCTTGTTCACAGTCGAGATGGCGAGCCCGCACAATCGCAGACCAGAACGCTGGCGGCGTCCAATGCGCGTGTTTGGCGGATATAATTAGTGACGGGCGGCGTGGCGAGTTCGCTGGGTATGGGATCGACTCTCTTGGTGGCCGCCTTCTTCCTTTGTTTGCGTTTAACAGGGTACTAGCCCGGCATTCGCCACCACATGGGATGGGAGCCGCGCTTATTGCGGATGCCGGCAGGAGACAACAAGGTGAGATGGCTGGGCGGATTCAAATAGAAAGTGGCAGCACACCAGCACGGTCGCAGGTCATAAATGCATACTAGCGGGACGAAAATAGGGTCTGCGCGAAATAGCGACGAACTGACAGGCATGTAATGAGAGCAAGGATGAGTTGCCATCCTAGGTTCGAGTGATTGGAGCGTTGGGACCGCCTCCGAGCGAGAAAAAGCGTCCTCGAAGGGACTCGAACCCTCAATCCCCGCCTTCGGAGGGCGATGCCTTATCCATTAGGCCACGAGGACTTGGACGGTCGCTGCTCTGCACCATTCCCAATTGTATCACGGAGCAGAAGCAGTTGCAATTGCGCACGAAAAAGATACTTTTTGGAAATGTTGCGCGAAGGTAACGCAATGGAGTGGCCCACAGCGTAGCTGTTCGTTTTTTGCGAGGGAAATTCGGTTCGTACCTCACTTATCTCAGTGGTCATTGCGTTTTTGCTGGTATGGGACAGTTTGCCATTGAGTTCCATTCATGTCCTCGTGGCCTAATGGATAAGGCATCGCCCTCCGAAGGCGGGGATTGAGGGTTCGAGTCCCTTCGAGGACGAAACTTTTCGCTTTTTGCCAGCGCCTGGACAGGTTTGGAGCTGCTTGGGCGGTCGCCATGGCCTCAGAACAACACTGGACTGCTTTACGTGGTGCACCCGTCGGTCAGCATGCATGCTTGCTGGTTTTCCAGTATTCCCTTACTAAGTAGGAAAGATCCACCAGCGAGTAGACAGATCACTACTGTACAGTGCCGGCATGCAATGCAAGAGGCAGTGAGACTGCGCATGAAGGCAACGTGTGCATGTGTGGCACATGTTGTGCCTGCCTGGTGGTCTCAATGGGCGCTAGTGCAACCTGCCTCCTTCTTCCTGCACCGTAACAGTCACTATCCTCGCTCATACGTTTACAGAGCTCTCTTTTTCAAGGGCTCCTGCACTCTCCCCCTAACTGTGTTTTCACAGTAAGACCCCCGTTTTACTTGCGCGTTGAGGCCGCGGTTTGGACAGCAAAGATGGAGCCAAAGGACGCGAATAGGGACGCGAGTGCGGAGACCAAGGGCGCCGCCGCCGCCCCCGGCGCATCCAACGACGTGGACTCGCGCGCACCCGATTCGCTCCGCGTGCTAGCGACGCAGTTCGCGGCGCTGGAGTTCGGCCTGAGCTCGCTCGCGCTGTACCAGCGGACGCCGGACTTCGACGCTGCGCGGCTCGCGGTCGAGAGCTCCACGCAGCTCACGTTCACGCTCGCGCAGCTGCAGCAGGTACTGGCGCTGCTGCCCGGCGCGTACGCGCTTGCGTGGCAGAAGCGGAAGCGCGGCGGTGGTAGGAAAAGCGACGAGTCGGGCGAGCCGTTGGCGCCGTGGTCGCTCACGATCCGCAAGCTGCCGTTAGTTGTTGACACGACCAAAGCGGACGACCAAGAGCCGGCGTCCATGGCGGAGAGGATATCCCTGTTCCGCGCCAAGGTGAACGCCTTGGTGGACCAAAAGGCGTGCGAGCTGCAGCGGAACGACGCGAAGCTGGAGGGCGAGGCGCTCGCCAAGGCGCTGGAGCAGGTCGAGCTCGAGATGGCGCCGCTTCCGGACATACCGACCGCGTCGACGTCATCAGAGAGCAAGGAAACGAACGAGTCGAAGACGGAGAAGCAGCAGGAGGACGAGAAAGAGGCGGCCAAGGACGCAGAAGCCGTCAAGGCTGCGTTGGAGGCGCCGGTGCCGCAGGAGCTGCAGACGCTCCCGTCGTGGCTCGTCGCGAAGGTGCCATTACGGCTGCCGCGCTCACTTGTCGCTAGGCCCGTGGTATTGACGAACGTGTGACTGTGTAGGTGCGCCGACGGGAGCTGGCGGGTCGGGAGACGGCGAGGAAGAACGCGCGCGCGCTGGAGAAGCGCGTGGTGTCGTCGCTACCGCAGCTGAGCGACCAGCTCGAGTCGCTGGTGCTGGCCACGCGTAAGACCGTGTTCGCCTTGGACGCTCTTGAGACACAACTGGGCGCGCGCGTGCCCGTCAAGGGCAAGCTGGAGGAGCAGATCTTTCTGCTGGAGTCCATGGTGCCGTTCTGGCTCAGCGTGCGGCTCAGCGGCGGCCGCCAGTACGTGCAGCTCGAGCGCAAGGCCAAGTACAACAAGGTCAAGGCGGCGCTGCGCGAAGCCGTGGCCGAGGCGCTGGAGCAGCTCTAGCAGCGGCGGTACAGTGATTTGGTACAGTAGCCGAGACGACGAGCCATGCTTGGGTATCTGATAATCAGGAGCAAGATCCGTTGACTGGTGTCAATTGGTCGCACTTGGAAGTTTGTATGGCGAGTCGCGCGTGGCGGCTGAAAAAGATCCGAAAGGTCGCGTCGCCTCGGCCATTGACCTTCCATGGTCTCAAGAAACGACAAGACTGAGATCTTCTGTGGAGCTTGCGGTCAGTTCCGGTTCTTCCCAGCGCAGCAACAACGTCGCGCACGATGGACGCGCGGTTCACATCCATGGACGCGGGCGACAGCGCGTACGGCGGCGTCCTGTGCGCTCGGCGCGTTGTGACAGCGGCAGGGACACTCGCGGCGGCGGTGGGCGGCGCATTCTCGGTCTGCTTCAGCGGTCTGCGTCGCCCGCAGTTCGACGAGGAGCACCAGCGGTCGCTGCTGTCGTGCCACATGCCCGACGAGCTCGTCAGTGGCGACAGCAACTTCGCCAACAGCGTCGGGCCGCCAGGGTACAAGCAGCAGCCGGGCCCGGAGGCGGCCATGATCGAGCTGCGGCGCCGCGTCATGATGGGCGACTCGGCGCCCCCGTCGCGCTGGAAGCAGCGCAAGATGCTCGCGAAGCAGCGCGCAGCTCGCCAGAAGCCGCACGACAAGCAGGACGAACGCCGGCGCACCAGCAGCACGGTTGACGCCGCTTTGACGACCGAGGGCACGGACATGGCGGCGCTGCTGTCCGACACGACGCTGGCGATTGACGAGCTTCTGGGCACGAGCTCGTTGCCGACCAGCGACGTCCACGCCAGTGTCAAGCTTGAAGACGTGCGGCGCCTGAGCGTGGACGAGCTGCTAGCGCTGACGCCGCAGTCGCCCGAGAAGACTGGCGGCAACCCGGAGGAGACGGACGCGGAGACGGAGGTCCTCACCAAGGACGGCGTCAAGCTGCGCGCGTGGCTCGCGGGTATCGACGCGCCGCGCGCGAGCGAGTACCGCGCGTACGCGGCGCAGATGGAGCGGCACGGCTTCCAGTCGCTCGCGGACTTGGCGCAGCTGGACGAGCGCGACGTCGAGACGGCCATGAGCGAGATCGGCATCGCCAAGTTCGCGCACCGACTGCGCATCCGCAAGGCCATCCGCGAGCTGCATCTTCACGCGGCACCTTCGACTGCAGTCGCGCAGATCCCCGCCGCTGTCGCCGCCGCCTGAAGAGGCAATCAAGCGAGTTAGTCAGTCAGTCAGTCACCTCTACCTGCTCATATCTAACCGTGCTAGTGACCGATCGTAAGACATGCACACCACGAATATATATTTGTTCTTTTCCTTGACTGTCGTTCCGGGTATTCATCTATGTCAGTCGAGGCGACCGACAGGACGCCAGCATCACCCAACGCGCGCTTTTGCAGGCGACTGCAACCGCTTACAGGTCCTCCTCGAGGTACGAAATGTCGTCCCACGGGTGGCGGTAGAGCGGCTGCTTGAGGCGCTTCTGGTCGAGGAAGTGGCCAATGAAGCCGATGCTGCGGCCGAGCACGAACAGGCCGTTGAGGCATCCGTCCTCGATCTGCGCGTCCGCCTCCTCGGGCGTGAAGGCGCCGCAGTTGCGCAGCAGGTCGACGAAGCACACGGCAATGCAGCCGTCCACGTTGAGGATCAGGTTGCTGCGCTTCTTGGTCGTGATCTGCTCGACCTCGAGCGCGAACTCAAGCACGTCGTTGCGCGGGAAGTGCTGGATCGCGTAGTCCTTGATGATCGTCACACGCTTGTCCGGGTTCGACAGCGACTTGATGCGGTGGCCAATACCCATGATGAGCTCGTTCTTCTGCTTCATCGACACGACGAACTCGGCAGCCGACATACCAGAGTCATGCGCCTTCGAAAACATCTCCGCGGAGCGGTCAAGGGCGCCACCGAAACGGGGGCCAATCGTCAGCAAACCCGTCACGAGCGACGAGATGAGGTCCTTGCCAGCACGAGCCGTCACGATCGTGTTGTGGGCGCCAGACACGGCCGGACCGTGGTCGGCAGTCACCATCAGCACCATCTCAATGAACTTGGCCGCGTACGCAGGCAGGCGGCGCTTGAACCACAGCAGGCCAAGCACCCCGCCGATGCCGAGGTCCTCCTCAAACACCTGAGAAATGGGCATGCCAGCGTAGCGAAGCTCCTCACCACGGTCGTCCGTGATCGACGAGATGAAGTTGGCCGGCTTACGGATGAGGCCAAGATTCTTGGCCCAAGCGTAGTCCATGGGCACCTTGGGCACCGGCACCTCCGGGCGCGGAACGATCTCGCCCGACGCGACCATCTTGTCGAACACCTGGCGGATCGCCTTGCCGAACTGGTCAAAGTTGTCCGGCACGATAGCGCCAGCCGCAGCAAGAGCCGCGTTCTTAGCGGATGCCGTCTCCGACTCACCCGTGGCGCAAGCACCGGCGTGGCCGAACTGCACCTCAAACGGGAAGATGCGCGCGCACGTGCCGATGCACCATGCAATGACGGGCTTCTTGATCTGGCCCGACTGAATCGCACGGCACACGGCGAACTCGTCCGTGCCGCCGACCTCACCAAGCAGCACCATCATCTTCACCTCAGGGTTCGCCTCGTAGCGTAGCAGGTGCTGGATGAACGTCGAGCCGGGGTACTTATCACCGCCGATCGCGACACCCTCGTACACACCATCCGATGACTGCGAGATGATATTGTTCAGCTCGTTCGACATACCGCCCGATTTGGACACGTACGCGACGCTGCCCGGACGGTAAAGCTTCGACTGCACAATGTTGTCGAGCATGCCACCCGTGTTACCGATACGCAGGCAACCGGGCTTGATGCCGCCGACCGTAGCAGGGCCGATGATGCCAACGTTCTTCTCGTTGGCCTTCTTGATGATAAGACGCGTCTGCGCCTCAGGCACACCCTCGGCGATAATCGCGTGGGTCTTCAGCGTCTCGCTGCACTCAAGCGCCTCCATCGTGGACGAGTACACCGAGCGGAAAGACGAGAAGTTGACGAGCACGCTGACGTCCGGGAACTTCTTGGCCGCTTCCTTCAGGTCCTGAAACACCGGGATGAGGCGCTCAGACGTACCCCAGTAGAACTTGAGGTAGTGGTTCGGCGAGAACGGGAAAATCAGCGCTGCGACACTGGGGGTCTCGCGCTTGCACAGGTAGTCAAAGTCGAGCATGCCCTGCACCGCACGCTGCTGCAGACCGTACACAATGCAGCGCGTCTGCGCGTGCATTCGAACAATGCCCTCGTCCTGGATAACCGGGCGCGGGTCGGCCGACTTCTTAGCGCCGGCGATGGGGTCCTTGCTGTCCGACTCATCGCCAGTCTCCTCGTTGTCGCTGTTGGTGGCCGAGTGGCTCGCCTCCGACGTCGTCTTCTTCAGGCTCACGGGCTGCTGCTGAGCGCTGCTCGTGGCTCCCGCCGTCGGCGGCTCCATGAGGCCCAGGGCCATCGGCACAATCGCCGTAATGTGCGTCTCAGGGCCGAACACCTCGATAGGGACGCCAGTCTGCTCACCAACCTCACGCATGACCGCCAGGCCCTCCTGGTAGTTGGGACCACCACGACGCACCCAGATGTTCACCTTGTTGTCCTTGAGCTTCGTCTGGTACTCCTTGACGGCACGGATGATGCCCTTGAACGTCTTGGCGACGTCAGTGAAGTTGGCAATACCACCACCAATGATAAGCACCTTGCCGCGCTCGTCAAAGTTGCGCGTCATCAGGTCCAGGATGGTCTTAGCGTACTGGTACGTGTGCGCCTCGCTCGGGGCGCCCGAGTACTCGCCGTAGTTGGCAAGTTCGTGGCCGAAGCCCAGGTCAGCGATCGTGTCGGCATACACAACCGAGGCACCACCACCGGCAACCATGGTCCAGATGCGGCCAGTGTGGTTCAGGATCGTCAGCTTGAGCGACGCCCCCGTCTTCGAGTCGAGGTCCGCAATGAACTCCTCCTCGGGGAACTTCGCGCGGCCGAAAGCGGGTGGGAACTCAATCTCGCCCCACTTGTCGCCGACCAGGAAGTTGGCCGTCTCGTCGAGCTTGGCAGCCATGTCCAACACCGAGATCTGCTCGCCAACCAGCACGATCGGGTTGATCTCCATGTAGACGAAGTGCAGGTCGCGGTAGGCCGCGAGCATCGAGACCAGGAACTTGGCGAGGATGGGCTTGCGCGCCTCCTCGACCGACGAAAGCAGCGACGCCGTCACCTCCTCCTCCGTCACCGAGTGCTCAATGTCGACCTGCAGGCGCTTTGCCTTGGCGTCGACGTCACCGACATCGACACCGCCCTCGTGGTGGAAGAGGATCTCCTCGCCCTGGCGGTTCGACACAATGCAGACGTAGTGCTCGTCGGCGCCCGTGTGCTTGAGGAACGGCTCGACGATGAAGTGCGTCAGCACGCCCGCGACCGCCTCGACCTGGATCTTCTTGTTGATGCGCTCCCAGACCCAGTCCTGCACCTCGGGCCACGTGGCGTTGAGCAGCAGCAGGTTGGCCTTGCCGCGGCGCTTGATCAGCTGGTCGGGCTTGACGACGAGCTTCTCGCTGTCGGTGAGCGTCGTGAGCCACGGGTTCTCCTTCTCAATGGCCGCGAAGAACGCCGCGCGGTCGTCCTCCGAGAAGCTCTTGGTGATGCTGACCTGCGCGAAGCGCTTGTTCAGGCTGAAGGCCGGCAGACTCGTCGAGAGCATGCGCTTGCCGTCGAACTCGCGGATCGCCTTGGCCGACATGGTCGATACTGGAAGCAAGTGAAGGAAAGGACGGAGATACGGTACTGGAGGGGGGGGGGGGTAAGACGAGAAAGGACGGCTTCCTCTCTTGCTTTTGCGTGCGGCGGCGCAAATTCCCGAATGAGACCAGAGGGAGACGCACCGCGGCGGTTTTTGCCTTTCCTCTTATTTGAACCATAGTGAACTCAAGTCATTCGGTATTGTTACCCGGTGGGTAACCCCCAGTCAATAACCACGTTGGCGGCCGTCAGAGTGCAGGTTGCTCGTGGGCCACATCGAAAAAACCTCAAAACCCGTGGAGTTCCGCCTGTCTCGTGTTGGTGCTTGGGGCCGCGCACATGCCGACGCGTCATTCCCTCTGAAGTCGCAACTGGCCTGGTTCTGTTGATGGAGGCGGTTGCTGCATCGAGAAACCGCAGCGTCATCGATGGTCCACTAATAAAAGTAGTCGGCCATCACCGCCGAGCGGGTGGCGCCCCCTCATGACATCATTCGATGATACAGTGGCGTCAGGGATAGTGTCAGCGCATTCGTTTCGTTAGTTCAATACCCTTATCATTCCTTCAGATATCATTTCTACCAAATATACTGATAGAAGTTAGGATCCGCTCAATTTCTCTGCGGGTTGACGTCGACAGGAGTGATGGTCGATTCCCACGTGCGTCATCGCTTCTCAGCTCTCGTGGGATGTCCCCCGAGCGACCACGTCGCCTTCTCCATGGAAAGAAGACGGCGGCGATGGCGCCACCACCAGCTCAACACGCACTCGCTTGCGTCCTGTGCAAGCGGGGGACGAATCCGCCCGGCTCGGTGTTAAATTCGGGCGGCGATGACACGGCGGCGTCCCGGGATCGTGCCAGCCAATGACGTAATGGACCAGCGCGCTTGAACCTTCGGAGCGCGCAGTCCAATCGAGAAGGGGCTTAACGCTGATTTACGGCAGGCAAGAGCGGTCTTTGGTCCTTCTCTGAGCTGTTCAACTGGTGCAGCCGCTGGCCGCAGCGGTCCGTGAGCAATCGCCAACGCGTGAGCAATGACGTCGCCAAAGAGCGGATACACGGGTTCGATTGGACCGTATCACCACTGTAGGTGCAGGAGGGCCACGGCTCAGTCGGCGGCGTCGCCTAGGCAGCGCTGGCGATGTCGCGTCAGCCGCTTCAGGTAGCCCGTGCTCGCCAGGTAGCGCCCGTAGGACGACGACGCCGCCGCGCTGCCCGGCGGTGCGCCACGCCCCTGATCGCGAAAGAGACCAGCCAACTTGAAGAAAACACACCACACCGCCGAGTAAGAGAGCGAGCACACTGATCAGTCGCCATCCACCCATTCCGTCCTGTTCTCGACCCGCACCTTGCTGTCGTTGCTGCTCTTGCGCTGCCCCCGCGCGTCACCGGCGCGACTCAGTTGCTGGATCGGCGGCGGTGGCGGCAACATCGCTGGCGCCTCCGCCGGCGGCGAGCGGCTCTGCCTGTCGTCTCCGTCCGCGGTCGCGGGCACGTAGCCGTCCACATAGGCATCGTAGCAGCTCGTACAGTTGATAGGCGACGGGCTGGGCGGAACGGTAGTCGCAGCGGGGATGGACCTGGCGCTAATATCGGGCGCTGCCACTTGGCGAACGACCTAAGCAGAAGAGAAACGCGCATACAAAGCGCCCGATCGTATTGCGTCGCCCCTCAGAATCGCATAGACACGAGCGCTCATGCTTCAGTTGTCAAGGCCACAGGAGCGCACCTGGCTGCGCAACTGGTCGCGCCGGCGCCGGTACGTGTCGGCCGTGACGCTGCCGGGCTGGCGCGCGTGGATGCCGGAGACCGCGCACCTACCAAAGTCGCCAGTGATTCGCCCGTCACTCGTTAGCGCGCGCTTATGTACACGGCCCTCACGCGTGTGTGTCTATGCAAATAGACAAGTGGCTCAATGGCGAGCGTACACGTACTCGGCGGTGCTGTTGGCGTCCGCATTCGGCGGTGCATCATCAAGTGCGAAAGCGCCTGCGTCTCCCGTCGCGGCAATCCCACCGGCCGTAGTTGCCGCCGCCGTCGCCGCTAGTGGCGCTGCACCAGTGCATGTATTGATCGCCGGGCTCGAGGCGGCGGCGTTGCGTTTCATCCTATGCGCACACCAAACCGCGCGTGTTTCAGCGCACGGCATGAGCGCGAGTTGTCGACCGCGTCAATCCGATCAGTCGAGCCTGACCCAATACAGTACACTACGTACCGAGCGAACTCGCGGCCGTAGTGTTCGCGCTGGACGGCGCGCAACAGCGTGTTGGTGGCGTTCTGGCAGAACGTGGACGGGATCGAGTAGGCGCCGGGGCCGGCGAGCGAATGCGGGCGCTGGATGTAGCTGTGGCGTCGGTCGGTGGCGGAGAACGGCACCTTCTCCGTCATTGTCGATACGCGAGAGCGAGCAACTTGCTTCGACGCGTCGTGTTCCATGGCGGAGCGAGTTGGAATGAGCGGCTTTGATGCAGGCATACGTCAAGATCGGCCTCATCCATGTCGTGCTATAAAAAGCTATGCCAGCAAGAACACGGTCGTGTTGCTGGCCCAACTCCCGTTATTGTACAGCGACGTTGTCGTACTGGGCATGGTTCCAGTCGCGATCTGTTCATGACGAGGACGCCTGGGTCAAAGATACCGGGGCACGTACAGGCTTCTTCTGGGTTCAGCACCCACTGTGGACTCTGCGTTCTTCTTGGTGAGTGCCGGGTGTGGCGCTGGTCGTACAGCGATCACTTTCACAGCGTCGTCAGCACTCGCATCTACGGCGACGTCGTCATCTGCAGGCACAGGTATTGCGGCGCGCATCTTCTTGGCGGCCCGCTCCTCGTTCTCGGGCTCCGCTTGCTCTTCAGTCCCGGCATCCGGATCGTCGACGGCAGAATCCGAGTCGGATAATGGCGAGTCGACGCCATCGCCGTGCTCCCCGACGATCGCTTCGTGCATGGCTGTTGTCGCGCCGGGAAGCAAAAAGTCTTCATCGTCGCTCTCCACTTGATCTCCATCGACCTCGGTGTTCGGCTGGGTTGGAGCCGTAGTATCAATGCTGGTCGACGACGCTGGTGACAGCATGTCCGCGACCAGTTCGTCGGCGACCTCGACCATTTCTTCGGCGTCCTCGGCTGCCTTCGCCGGCTTCTTCTTGGCTCGTTTCTTGGCGTTGAGCTTCTCGTACTGGAACTGGTTGGTCTGCAGCAGCAGCCCATCGCCATCACGCTCGTACGCGTCCTGGATGCCCTTGAGCACGCCGCCTTCTTTCCAGCACAGCAAATTGCGGATGCCAAACAGTTCGCCCTGTTGTCTCCGGTCGCCTTGCACACCCTCAAAGTACCGAGGCGCCTTGGCCCCCTTGAGCGTCGTGTCGCTCAGCTGCTGCTTGTAGATTTGCCGGACGTAGATCATCTCTTCGATCGTGCCGAGCGTGATCAACCGATACACTTGCACATCCTTCGTCTGCCCGATCCGGTAGGCGCGGTCCTGCGCCTGGCAGTCGTGCGCTGGGTTCCAGCTCGGGTCGAAGATGACGACGTTCGTTGCGCTCGGCAGATTCAGACCGACGCCGCCGGCCTTGGTGCTGATCAGAAACACGCTCACGTTGCTGTCGCTGCGGTTAAACGCGTTGACCAGCTCCAGTCGCTCCTCCACCTTGGTGTTGCCGTCCAGCCGCGAGTATGCTATCGCCTTGCTGATCAGAAAGTGCTGCAGGATGTCCAGCATTCGAGTGCTGCGACTAAACAGCAGCGTCTTCTGTCGACGCTTCTGCCACAGCGTGAGCAATTTCTCCAGCACGAGCATCTTCCCGCACGTCGACGTGCCCAGCGCACGCGTTTCTTGGAACGTGGTGACCTGCTCGACGCCTCCGACAGCGTCAAGGTCGCCGTCAAACGCCTGGGCAGCAAAGTTGGCAGCGTATTCTTGGATTTCTGGCGGGTCGTGAGGGTTCACCTTGAGCAGCTCCATGTGGTTCGAGAGCTTCAGCAACTGCGCGACACACACGAGGCCCATGCAGTTCGGACACGAGCGACAGGCTAGCCCACCGACGTGGAACCTGCTCCAGATCACGGCTTTCGACGCCGGGACGCCCATATCCATGGGCGTGTGGTAGCAGCACTCCTTTCGCTTGCGCTTGCTATCCCGACCGCAGTCGCACGGCTCTTCGCCCCTCCGAAGCAGTTCAAACTCGGGCATGGCGAGGATCCGCTTGTACGCCGCCATTTGCAGCGGCGTCAGGTCGCAAAACACGACTTGGTCGCACTTCTTGACTACTTGGAATTGCGGATTGATGTCCTTCTCACGGCGCAGGTAGTACGGGATCAGTTTCTGGCGGAGCTTCTTCTCCTTGACTCGGCTTCTCTCCAGCGCCTCGGGCGCTGCCGACTTCTTCCGCCCGTACTTAATGTCGTCGCCGTAGTAGACGCGGAACTCCTGCCACGTGCCGAGAACCCCCCGGCGCGATCGTGTCGACAAGACAGTGGAGCTCCTTTTCGTTGTTCTGCATCAGCGCCCCCGTCAGCCCGAGCTTCTTCCGGCACTTGATCGCCTTGACCGCCTTGGTGAGCTGCGACTCGGGGTTCTTGAGGCAGTGCATCTCATCAAGGATCACCACCTCCCACGGGACAGCGTGCAAGCGCTCGTTGCAGATCTTGAGGATGTCGTAGCTGCAAATCACGAGCTCGTACTCGCCCCTGACGCGGTTCACGGGCATTTTATCAGCGGACTAGAGCAATACCAACGTGGAAATGGCTCGTTACGGGCTGCCTTACCTCTCGATCTGGTCAAAGAGCGACTCGCGCTCGCCCGACTTCCCGTGAAGGATGATGGTCGAACAGCACAGCCACAGGTGAAGCTCGGCTTCCCAGTTGTGAAGCAACGACGCGGGCACGACGATCAGAATCGGGGCCGCTCCACCACAGAAAAGGTCGCCTTGGCTGGCAACGCCGTTTAGCTCAGCGTACCGCTCCCTCCTTGCGCTCCGCAGCTGCTTCCAGCCCTGCTTGTCCTTGGATCGGCCGGTCTTCTTCAGGATAGCAGCGAGCAGCGCAATGACCTGAATCGTTTTCCCCAGCCCCATCTCATCGCCGAGGATGGCGCCGGTGTTGTCCTGGTAGGCGCAGCCAAAGAACTGCACTCCTTCTCGCTGGTAGTCGAACAAGTAGTTGTTGATGTTGGCACACACTGAGAGCGGCGCCGCGTCACTGTCTTCACTTGACAGGACCATCGGGCCCTCGTCGCTCTGCATATTCATAATAGAAAGAGAGAGAGAGAGAGAGAGAGAGAGAGAGAGACGTCAGTCGCGTTTGTCGGCATAGGACGAATAATTGCCACCAGCAGTCAGCACTGCGGGATACCAACACTCCATGCACCATGACGTACCGTTGGCGGAGGAAGTTTCGGCCAGTGCTCTTCATAGCTGTCCGTAACCTCGGGGTCCAATTCTTCATGCTGCCGCCGCCTCTTGAGCGGTACTCGTGCTCTTGGTCTCGATGCCGATAGCGTCCGACCTGAAGCCGTCGTCGTTGATGTGCTGTCTGCTGTCGTTGCCACCAATTCTTGCCGAGGTGCGTGGCCTCCCTTGTCAGCATCGGGAGTGCCACCACTCGCATCAGAAAACCAAATATCGTCTTCTGCAGCATTGACAACACGTTCGGCCGCCGTCGCTTCTCCGCTGCTGCTAGCGCGTCGAGGCGAAGTGCGAGTGATCAAATCCAAGTTGTCCTCGTCGGAAATCCCAAACGAATTGGTACTGCGACGCCGATCAGGTCTGGACAGCGTCTCATCGGTTGACTGACGCGCATCTAGCGACCCAGTGTTACGCCTTCGCCTCCGCCACATATCCTCAAACGCGTCTGGGCTCCGAAACGGCGACACATACGCGCTTTTCGCTGGGGTCGCTTTGCCCGCACCAGCAACTTGCGCCGTCCAGAACGCCTTCTTGCGATCCACAGCGGACGCAGCAGTAGCAACACCCGCTCGCTGCTGTTGCACGGGTTTGCTTACTCGATCATCAATATGTACCGAGCTCAAGGCTGACGGCACGGAGGACGGTCCCGAGGGCTTCAACCCGTACTTCAGCGCGATGAGCTGGCTCGGAGACAGCGCCAGCGCGGTCGATGCCGTGGTTTCCTCCTGCTCTCGATGTGCGACGCCGCGTGACGCCGATGCCGAGCGTGTTGAAACCGGCACGAGCCTCGATTTTGGCGGCGAGATGAACTTCTCGGTCGACGTGTCGCGCGGCATGAGCTTCATGAGCAGTTCGCGCGCCGAAATCACCGGCTTGTGCTTGGGCGCTTGGCCTGTTCCTTGGCACCACCACGCACCAAGCCCGCTGTCACCACTGCCGCGACCACCAGCGTAGCGTTCACTATGCGCATTCGTTATTGATGAGCTGCTGCTGGTTGTCCTGCCTGCCCTCGTGTCGATCGACGGCGCGCTTCCGTCCGAGAGAAGAGCCGACATGAGGTCCTCGTCCTTGGCGGTGGCTGTTGGCGGCGCTGGTGCTGCGGGCGCGCGGATCGGGCGTGGTGCGGGCGATCGATTGTTGGCGACGTTGTCCTCCTCGTCGCTGCTCGAAAGAAGCTCCATGGCCAGCTACAGCGCGGCGCGGCGGCAAGGAAGGCGCCAGGGTGCAGCAAGGTGTCCGGTACTAGAGAGTGAGCCAAGCAAAGCGCGATTTCACTACTCCGAGTACATGTGAATAATAGCCAATCATCGCTCAACATTTGAAAAATGCAATTTTCTTTGCCCCCAAACGGCATTTTCATATTGCTTAAAACTGATCAGTTACCTTATTTACTTGACGCATGCCAGTGCGCGAGTCACGTATCATTGGGCATGGCAACCAAACCGCCAGTCGATGAAGTGAACCGATACAGCTAATGATTCATCCGCATACAGCGATGAAATCGCAGGGAGTCATGTTCAATGCGGGATACGTACTCTTCCATACACGAGCGACAGGACGAATGAACGGGAGGCTCGTCCGTGGCGAAATGCGCGTGCACAATACATTTCTTAACGTAGCCTATATAAATTTACACGTCATGTTTTCTTCCTCCTGCGCGCCGCGACAGCCTCTCTGTCTATCGCCGCAACCGCCGCCGCCGATCCACCGACACCGAGGAGATCCACGACCGAGCCGAGTGAGAGAAGTCGCACTGACGCCGACGCCACCGTCCGGGACTGTCTAGTTAAAGATCGGGTCCGGGGTCTGCGTGGGCAGCAGGCCGAAGCGCTTCTTGGTAATGATGCGCTCCTTGGAGAACTTGTCGTCCGGCGAGAAGCGCGCCGGGTGCGCCGAATGCGTCGGCTTGCCCTGCGGGTCCTCCTTCTGCTCCATCCATTGCGCCACAATTGCTTATCGTTAGACGCTCTCGCCCACAGCAAAACGACGACCACAGGACACACGCTGCAATAGACGGAATAAAGGCATCACCTTGAGCGTGTAGACGCGCTTGCCGTCGCTGCCGGTGTAGTACATGAGATGCATGGCACCTGCTCTTCTTGGGGCTCTCCTTGGTCGCTTTATCCAACGGAAGTGCCGCTTCACACCATTGCTTCGCAGTGGCCAGCCAGTCGATCGTACCTAGTCAAGTCTCTATTTTTATGAAAAAGTATCCTCGAAGGGAGGCGAAATGTAGAAAAATCTGAATTACTGGTCGGCGGGTCTCCGCGCAGCTGGTCCGACTTTTGCACCAATCACCGACGACCGTGATCGAATGAAAAAAACCTCACTGAAGGGGGGCCGCCTTTCTCGGAATAAAACCCTACGGGCAGAACACTGCACTTGATCTGAGTATGCCGCGTGGTGGCTGGTGGGGGACGGACGGCCGGGTGGGTGGGTTTCCCTCCCATTTTTCAGGATAGTTGGAAAAAGTTCGCACGCGCGGAAACGAAGCAAGCACCATGGTAAGTGGCCGTCTCTTTGTCTGTGCGTATCGCTGTCTGTGCATGGTGCTCGTGCCTGCCCAGAGCGCCCTCGCTTCCCCCTTCGTCTCCGCCCCCATGTACGCGTTCGGCCGGTCCCACGTCGTCTGTTTTGACCGCCAGCGACTGGTAGAACCAGAGCGGTCGCGCTGGCTACAAACTCTCGCGGGAAGAACGTCGCTGGCGCGACAGCCTCATTTTAAAGGCACGCGATGGACGTGGCAGTGGTAGACGAACGCGTGACTCGAAAAGCGCACGATAAGAGCTACGGCACGCGAAGGGGGAGAGCTGGAGGAAGCGAGATATCTTACAAGATACCGGAGCGGAGAATCTAACGACTGTGTTACGACGTGCAGGCCCAGCAGAACGTTCCCGAGTTCAAGTTGATCCTCGTCGGTGACGGCGGCGTCGGCAAGACGACGTTCGTCAAGCGCCACCTGACGGGCGAGTTCGAGAAGAAGTACGTCGCCACGCTCGGTGTGGAGGTGCACCCGCTCGTGTTCCACACGAACTTTGGCCCCATCCGCTTCAACTGCTGGGACACGGCTGGCCAGGAGAAGTTCGGCGGTCTTCGTGACGGCTACTACATCCAGGGCCAGTGCGCGATCATCATGTTCGACGTGACGTCGCGTATCACGTACAAGAACGTCCCGAACTGGCACCGCGATCTGTTCCGCGTCTGCGAGAACATCCCGATCGTGCTGTGCGGCAACAAGGTCGAGGTCAAGGACCGTAAGGTGAAGGCCAAGCAGATCACGTTCCACCGCAAGAAGAACCTGCAGTACTTCGACATCTCGGCCAAGTCGAACTACCAGTTCGAGAAGCCGTTCCTGTGGCTTGCCCGCAAGCTTGTCGGGTACGTTAACGCGTGTGCTGCGGTTGGTGCAATGATGTATCGTGATGCTAACTTGGCTTTTCTTGTTTTCCTTGTGCAGTGACAACAACCTGACGTTCGTCGAGGCCCCGGCCCTCCGCCCGCCTGAGGTGACCATCTCGCAGGAGCAGATCGCGCAGATCGAGGCCGACACCCAGGCCGCCGCCATGGCTGCGCCCCTCCCGGACGAGGACGAGGACCTCTAAGCGCTCGGGTTGGTTGATCGCCGGCCCGTTGTGCTTTAGACCACGATGGCGCGCGTGTCCGGCCTCAATGCTCTCCCCTATCGAGACAGCCTCCTTTGACGCGAATTGAAATCATATCGAGTCCTCCGCGGCCGACGATGAACGCCCCAGTCTGACCTTGCCAAGATGTTCTTGTCGCGAGACAAGGGAAAGAAGAAGAGGAGGACGCGGTTGAATGCATTTTATTTTTTTGTTCATGGAACGCGCCGGCTGAGATCGCTCCAGGTAGCTTCGGATCTTCCATTTGGACCCCACTTTCCAGCTTAGATAACAACGCTTTTGCTTGGATTCAACAAGCCCAACATTGCACCGCATCGTCTTCACGTATGCAATACAGTAGCCACACAAAAGTTCATCACCAAGCGACGCGAACGGTTTCGTATCAATGCAAGTCCACGAGACACGTGACAGAGAAAACCATTACTTGTAACTCACTATTGAATATTGCAGGCAATTGAATCACTTTCACTTAATTTTCATTCAACATATATTCGCAAATATCTAATGTAAAAGGTTATGCTCTGTATCTCATGCCCAGCTGTTCACTCACTCACTCTACGGTTTCCTCACCGCGCACTAAGAAGACACGCACCTTCTCCCTTATTTGGGGAAACGTGTGTGTCCTTTCTCGAAGCAGAAGAAAGGGAAACATGGCGAATGCAGGCGCTGCCTCACCGTTCCTGGCACGCTCGGCGGCGTCGGACTCGCGCGCGGAGGACGCGGTGGCGCTGTACGTGGACGAGGGCGAGCGCGTTAGGGCCAAGCGCGCCAGGGCGGGCAAGGCGCGGCCCAAGAATGGCGGTGGGGGCGAGCAGCAAGCGGAGACGACCAACGTTCTGAACGCGGTCGGGAGCGGCAACGCAGTGGGGAGAAGACGACGGCCATCCAAGAACGCGATGGACTTGCACCCGCTGCGCACGTGCCTGATCGTTGGCATGCCGTGGGCCGCGTACTCCATTTTCAGTAAGCTATCGCGCTGCTTGTACATACCGATGAGAACTCGGGCCAACTCACCTTGTTTTCAATCAGACACGGTGTTCACGGACGTGCGCGAGGCGTACATGAGGTCCATGGGTATCTCGCCGGTGGTGCCGCGGTTCCTCCCGGGCATCGTGAGCTTCTTTCTCGCGCCGATTCTTGGCGCGGCGTCCGACCGCTCGCTGTCCAAGTGGGGGAGGAGAAACGTGTTCATGGCAGCAGGTACCGGCTGCATGACCGTGTTTGGACTGCTCTTTGGGGCAGCGAACGTGCTGTTCCCGAATCTGACTGGCGTCACCAACTTCATCCTCGTTCTGCTCTGCGTCGGCGTGCTGCTCTTCAACGTACGTGCACTCGTTGTCTACCCAAAACAGAGGATATGGTGTCTGATCCGTGGCGTTGGCTGCTCAGATCGGACTGCGCGCCCGCATCATGGACGAGGTGCCGATCGAGTATCAGATGCATGCGCAGGTCGCACTGGCCATGTGGGGCGGCATCGGCGGTGTGCTTGGCGCGCTGCTGTTCCGAGACACCACGTCTGTCGTCGTGTTTGCGAGTTCCATCAGCGGCCACGACATCCTCGTTGCATTTGGCGCGTCACTGGCTGCAATGATCGTCACAACTGCCATCAGCATGCCGCTGCGACCGGAGCACCCGCAGGACCGGCCGCCGTTTCAACCTCCTCTCGAGCGACTTGTCCGCGATGTGTGGGACGAAATTGTCTACGCGCCCATGCGATTTCGGTTGCTCTGCGTCGTCAACTTCGTCTTGTGGTACGTTTCTGACTTGCAAACACTCCCTATCAGCATGCCGGAAGGGTTGTTCTCACGCCACTCGACGGTGTCGTGGCGGATTCTATAGCTTTGCATGGAAGTCCTTCCAAGACGAGATCTTCAACTGGTGGGGACGCAACGTTTACAAGGGCTGCAAGGACTCCAGTACGGTTTCGGAAACGGGATTCAAACTCCGTGCTTGGCGCATTCATCAGCACTTCTAACCTGATTTCCTGCTCGCTTGTGCACCGATGCGAACAGGCTGTGACGCGGACGCTCAGAGCGACTTCAAGAAAGGACTGGACGTGGCAAACACTGCCCTCATCAGCCAGGTTGGTATCCACTTTTACAACATACGAAGTACTCACGACCTCTTGACTCAACTGACGCGTTGTCGCTGTCTTGCCTCATGCAGAACGGACTACAGGCAGTCATGTGCTTTACGCTCCTGTTCTTGGGTCCGCGCGTCCCGAACGCCTCCTTCTTAAAGCAAACTGCCGTCGGTGGACTGGCAGTTGGGAGTAAGTGGCACTCTGTGGGAATGCGGTCCTTACTTGCTGCTTTGACCACACATCGGGAGGCGAGGTAGCTCACACGCATTTCAATCCGTTTGTGTCTGGACTCACAGCGTGCGGAATTATTTTGGCTGTTGCCGTGGGGAGTGCGTGGATTGCACTGGCATTCGCCGGCTTTGTCACGACGGCCTTCTACCAGACGGCCGTCACAATCTTCCCGTACGCTGTCGTCGGGATCCTTGGCAAGGAGATCCAGACGTCCGCGCACGGCTTCAACAACAACGGGCTGTACATTGGCGTTCTCACGCTCTTTGCCTCCTTGTCGGAGCTGACCGTTCGGCTCTACGGCACGGAAGACATGGCGCCATTGGGTACGGGTAACGTCCTTGCGCTGCCGTGCATCCTCTTCGGCGTCGGCGTCGCCTGCACGGCCGGCTTCTCGTTCGCGTTCAAGACTGCAGTGCCGCCGCCAGCGCGCTAACCACCCGTACGCGTCTGCCTCGGCACGTTACGAACCATGTTTGCTGCCTCAATCTGAATGTCAACGACTTCTTCGTATACGCTACCCAGGCGCGGCCCCACTTGCTCAACGGAGAAGACGAGCAATACTCGTCATACAAATTGACCGACTGAGTTTGCTGGATCGTGTCCGCCAGGCTTCTCTCCGCAGACTCTCGCACACGCTACACTGCAGACAGCTGGTAAGATCCTTGCCTCACCAGGGTTATCAACAAGCGGTAGTTCAGAACGAATCCACTAATCGGCTTGTAAACAGGGAGCGCCTGCAATTGTACGTGGCTACGATCAAATACCAGGGAGAGTACGCAGTCTATTCCTGGATATGTCTTAACTCGACAGTGTTGTGCTGCTTTGGGTTCCGACGCAGAAGTGCACGATCGAAGGCGGCAACACTCGACTGAGACTCGCCTGTGGCTTCGAGCCACTCAGCACGCTTCCGTCGCCTTTCACACGCTCCGCACAAGCGCAAGCGCCCCACTTGACGGGCAGACATGATTGTTCCAGCGACCCAGTCCGCGTCAAACAAGACCCCCGCGACCCACAAGCGCAGCGTTCGACTCCACGCGGCCGCCGTTGCAGCATGGGCCATTTTCGTCGCGTTCTATGCGTCGGCACTCTTGTTCTTTGGGACGTCAGCGTACAGCTACTGGATCCTGAAGCAATCGGCAGTGGACCAGGTTCTGGCCTTGTTTCGCATCGGCATTGGATCCCCGCACTACCGCCCGATCTCCGTCGCCTATGGCGCGATTGCCTTCGTTTACGTCGTCAAACTTATCCAGCTCATCGTGCCGTCCATTCGACGACGACAGTTCACGTTCAATGGGCGAATCCTGCCCAGGCTCCCAAGCCCGCGGGACGAAATCGGCAGCAAAAACCTCTGTCAAGCCGCTACTCGAGGCTTGATGCATGTCTACGACGCCTTCTTCGGACCATCGGGCCTGTTCGGTGTCAGCGGTCCGTGCTTCGACTTGCTGCTGTTGGTCCGCGAGCTGCTCGAGACCGTGCTGCAACCGATCCAAGCCTACCGGATGAGCCAGTTGCTCACACGCGCATGGGTCAACCGGTTCTACGTGGGCTTGCTGGTGCTCAACTGCTGGCTGATGCCGCTGATGCACACCTTGTTCCACCACACGCCCATGACCAAGTACTTCGTCACGCTGACCTGCGACTTGATCCTCGACTTCGTGTCGTCGATAGTCGTGCCGTTCACGCTCATCGCCATCTACTCGCAGGACGTGGATCCGACCGCGCCCAACATGTTCGGCCTGAAATGGTTCGAGGAAGGCTGGCAGATAAACGCCGAGAGCGAGTTCCAGATCATCCTCGTGGTCTCGTGGGCCGACTTGGTGTTTCGGCTGGTTTTCGCAGTCGGCATGATCACCAACCTCAACACGCTTCAGAGACTTGTGAGTGTGGCGATCGAGCAGTCGAGCACAACCAGAACTAGCTGGTCGAAGCGCTGGAGCTCCATCATCCCAGAATCACGACAGCAGGAGAAGACGCGAACCGACAGCCGAACGATCCAGGCGCTGAGGCGAGCCAACGGCGCGGTCTCATCCAATCCGTGCCTGACCAAACTCATGCGCGTCGTATTTGCTGCGTGGGGAGTGGTCGTGCTCGCGCTTCACACCGGCGCAGAGATGAGTCGCGACGTTCTCGAGTGCGCCATGCAGATCCGTCCGTGGGGGATCGCTCAGCCTTCGTGCAATCTCGTGGTGATCAACTGCTATCAAGCCCAGATCTCGGGAAGTGCGTCTGACATCCACAACAGCCTTGACGAGCTTTACCCTCTTGCAGTGACGACGGTGGTCGTTCGTCATTGCCCCGCACTCGAAGTGCCCACCATCATCCAGTCGTTCAACCAGCTAAAGATGTTCAAGATCTACAATTCATCGATCGCGCAGTGGGACTCGAGCGCTGCGCTCACCAAGACGAACCACCCAGAATTCTCCATCATCATGCTGGTGCGAGTACGCACGCTAGACGGCAAGATCCCGGTCGGGCTTCAAGCGCCGGATTTCCCGCCGAAGCTCAACATCTTTGGCTTCCCCGACACGAACGTCCGCGAGATCCCGGACGACCTCGACACCAAGTGGATGCCCGGCGCGGAGATCCACTTCGACACGGCCCAACTGACCGAGATTCCGGACGTTCTGCTCCGATTGGCCCCGAATGTGCTTGAGCTCGCGGGGAATCCGCTGACAGAGGTGCCCAAGGAGGTCTTCGAGCTGCCGACGCTCCATTTCCTCGACTTGAGCTACACCCAGTTTTCCGCGTTGCCCGACGGCATCGCGATTGGGTCGACCAGGCTCACATCCTTCAACCTGGACGGCACGAACGTATCATTGTTTCCAGCCTGGGTGGACGAATGGCTTAAAAGACCCGGCGATGTGCTCTACCCACAGCGAATCTCTGCCGCGGGATCGCCGTACTGTGCGGAGCGCGATCGGATCTTCGCAGGCGAGTTGACGCTCTTTACAGGCAGCTCGTCTGCTTCTGCGTCGATACTCATGGACGCGTCGACCGCCAACTGGGAGTTGATCAAGCGCACAGTGGCCTGCACCCCGTCGGCAATGCACCGATACCCCATCTTCCTCGACGACATGTTCGGCGCTATCCGCTGAAAGGACCAATGCTATCGAAGACCGGTAAACCCGAGGGAACTAATGAATTGGCGAGCGGGGGCAACACGAAGACCTCATGTGGCGCAAACGCGAACACGACTGATCAACTCCTTCCGTTTCACTCACAGCGCGGCTCAACGCACACGCGGTGGCGGGCGCGCAGGGCGGCGAAGCTGAATATGACCGACATGACGGTGCAGTCGATGGAGAAGCTCGCGATCACGGTTGACGTAGACGCCGACGCTCGCCCTCGCAGCCGCAGCGACGAGGCTGGCAGACACGTCAAAGGCCTGCAGCGTCAGCATACAGCGCAGGAGTTCGAGCCGCGGGCGCAGGAACGCCCAGCGATCGCGCAGCCAGTCCATTGTTTATCGAGAGTCGAAAGCGTCTAATGTAGCTTGTCACTCGAACGTCAGTGACACGCGACACGCATACTGTCACTTTCAACAGATGAGCGCTGTAGACTGGCATGCTTGACACAGCCAGAAGCTGCCGCTGCTACAGTACTGCCGCTGTCACGCACGACATGTACGCGGCATGCTGGCCGACCGAAGACAATAGTTGTGTCTGGTGGCTCGTATCAGGATTGCCACGGCTCAACGTACACGCGGCGGCGAAGCTGAAAATGATCGCCATAACGTTGAAGTCGATCGAGAAGTTGGCGAACACGCTCGACGTCGACGCAGATGCTTGGTCTGCCGGGCCCAACCCGGTTTGCTTGGCTCCTCGTTGTTCCCTTTGGCGTCGGCTGGAGGCGAAGATGCTGAGGAACGCAAGGTGACACTCGAGCGGGAACGGCTCACGCGCCATGGGGATCTCCTGGTCGTGGAGGGTCTTAAAGTCGCCCGACAGCATGTTAAACGCCACATGAGGAAGGAGAACATACAAGACCTCGAGGGTTCGATTCTTGCCCAGCATCTCGATCAAGGCGGTGGCGTGCCTCTCACTTTTGTAGCTCCACACTCCGGGAAACTGGCATGTAAGGCGCCTCAGCGTTCGGGCGAGTCGCGTGTGCTTGTTCGCCAACTCTCGTGCGAGCTTGGAGAAGCTGTCGAACCAGCAGTCCAGCTCCTCGATGCGGGCCTTACTCACTCGGTACGCTTGCAGGAACGACCCCGTGCTGGCGTCGATGCCGGTCACGCTGAGGGATTTCAAATGCGGACAGGAGCTCAAGACTTGACGGACATCAAAGTCCGCCCAAGGGATCGAACTGAGGCTCAGCCGGGTCAGCGACGACCCGGCAAGCTCCAAGAAACGAGGTAGCCCCTCCACATCCCTCGTTTCGCCCACGAGCACTAGACGTAGGCTAGTCACGCCATCGCGCCCGTTCTAGCCTGTCTTCGTCGTCCTGCACCGGCCAAATCTTGTCTCGAGCCACTCTGCACACACCGTACCCGGGGACCAGCGCTTGAACTGCTGGCGTGACGTCTACCGAAATCGCTTTCGCCCATTACTTCGACCCCGAATACGTCCGTCAGCAGTGTGAGTGACGATGATTCCGCCGATCCTCCGACATAGCTTCTTAGCTCAAGCATCGTCACGGTTGTCCCATGCTTCAGCATCGCGCGCGTCCGGGGTGATGCCTTCGGCAAGGACGTGGACGATTCATCCTCGTCGTCACTGACTCCGCTACAGTAATCGTAGACATGTCGTCGCCCGTCAAACACCAACGACGCTGGATCGTCCGACTCGAGTACACCAGCGATAGCCACGGCATCGATGGCTGACATGTCCACGTAGCGCAGCGTGACGTCCGTCACCGCCGAGTGCGCGCGCGCGTGTTTTGGAGAAGAACGCGTACGCGAGACAGGTCCACAGCCAGCGGTTGATCCTTTCCGTGTCATCGACCTCGATGAAGCTCAACACGACCGTGCCGGTTGTTGCCGTCTCGGCGATCGCAGAGCAGAGGCGTCCCAGCGACTCGGACTCTGTCTGGACGCAATTGAAATCGACACACTCCAGCACAGCCCGCTGATCGCGAGCCACCCCACTTGACAGCAGAAGCTTCTAAAGCATGTCCCCGAGCACTACGGCCTCCTGGACACCGTCACGCTTGCTCACGTGCGGGCGCAGGACGAGGGTTGGTAATGATAAGCCTTCACCTGAGTCCACCAGGGTCGCGACCATCTCCGCGTCGTCCGGCGACAACACGTTCGCGTCAATGTCCACGTGCATCTGCTCCAGCGCAAACGCGCACTCAAATGAGAAGTTTTTGCCAGCTGTAGCTTCTCGGTCGATGCGTACCGGAAAGCGCCAGCCACCGTACTCCGATCGGAGAGTGTCAAGTGCGCTAAGCGCTTCCTGAATGTGACCAGTATAGCCGCTCAATCTGGACGCCACGGTCACGATGATAGGGATGTCCAGGCGCCTTTGGCTTGGCGCCAGGTTAGGCGCGCCGCACCGGGCGACCCGCTTGGTGGTGATCACGAACTCGGCGCTTGGCGGGGCTTGCAGTTGAGTGAACAGGCGGTACAAGTTGTCGGCGCTCCGCTTGTTGTCTCGGTAGGCCCCGTGCAGCGTGAAGTACAGGCGCACGTCTCGCAGGTCGTCCGTGCCGTTCTTGTTCTCGTCGTCGCTCAAGATCTGGAGGCCGCAGTGCTCCACCAGCACGTGCTCCAACGCGTAGTGGTCGACGCGCGCAAGCAAGTCGAGCAGCACAAGCGCGTGGCGAACCGCGTGCGGATCTCAGCGTGTCGTGAGCGAGTGCAGCACCTCAAGACTCGCAGGCGCAGTGTCGAGGCTGGCCGACAAGTCGACGGGCCGCAGCACCAGCGCGCTGCGCAGCGGCTTGAGCCACAGACGCAGGAACGCCCAGCGATCGCTCAGCCAGTCCATCGTCAGTCGCCGACGATTTGTGAGGGTTGAAGACGCTCAGGAATACCAGTCGGCACTCGAGAGGGAAGTGGTCGCGGGCCACAGGTAGCGACTGGTTGTGGTGGCGCTTGAGATACAGCGAGCACACTTGGCACACGGTTTGGTGCACCGAGAGCTGCAAGTACTCGAGCGAGCAGTTATCGTTGAGCATCTTGGCGACCCACATGAGCTACCGTTGCACCTCGAAATCCGCTATCGAGCTTGTTCTGCATGAATCGTGTCGAGTTGTCCCCCAGCTCCTTTGAAATCACCGCCAGGTCATCAAACTGGTACTCAAACTCGCCGATCCGCGCGCTGCTCGCTCGGTACGGTCGAAGAAACGCCATCGCTCTCACTGCTGGCCCGGTAACAGTGAGCGACTCCACGTTTGGGCACCAAAGAAAAAGACTGGCCGCGTCCGCGTCCATGTCGGGTGGGAAACCAAGGTGTAGGCGCGTCAAATCCGGCCCCACGAGCTGCAGGAACCGTGGTACGCCCGCGACAGACCCCGGTTCATCGATGAGGACGAGTATGAGACTGGTGACACCTCCAAGCGGCGGCCGCGTATCGTTCTCGTCGGTTTGAACCCGTGTAACTTGATCCCGAGCCACATTGCACACGCCGAAGCCGGGGACAAGCGCTCGGACTTTCGCAACGCCGTCCACCGTCCAAAATGAATGCGGAGTCGAACATAGGCCCCAACTCAGCTTCGTGTGACGTTCTTGTGACAGGAGTGTCTTCACGAAGTCTGCCGACGCGGACGGGGAAGCGCCAGCCGTTGTTCCTTGATTGAAGAGCGCTCAGTACGCGATGCACGAGCGCAGTGTGCGGCGGGCCACGGTACCCCCACGCTTTCAATGTCACTGGGATGGGGATGTCGAGTCGTCGTCGATGCGGTGGGAGGTTGTGGACGCTAAACCGAGCAATTCTCTGGGCAGCGACCACGAATTGAGCGCTCGGAAGAGCGTCCAAGGTCCAGGAACACGGAAGTGGCCCAGTCTTGGTCCTGGAAGGCCTCTTCCAGCTCGAAGACGAAGCGCGCATCGTGTAGATCGCCCATGTGCTCGCTGCGCGTGTCCTTATCTGGGAGTCTGAGCTGGCAATGGGCAGTGAGGACGTGTCTCCAGGCGTCGCAGTCGACGCGCGCCACCATGGCGAGCAGCACGAGCGCGTCGAGGAGGAAGCGGAGCTGCTCTGACGTCGCGCCTTCATCCCTCGTTGGGAGACGCACTTGCACGCTAACGAGCGCTGCGGGGCCAAGACTAGAGCCACTACCGGGCTGAAGAGCCACTCGGTTGCGCAGCGGCGCGCACCATGGACGCAGGAAGCGCCAGCGCTCAGCCAGCGCGCTCATCGCCAAGCCTGGTTTGTTGCCTGTTGGCGTGAGCCTCTCGGCGGTCGCGGCGGCTATAATAAAGCGCGAACGTTCGACAGCGCCCACGGAGAACCTTCGACGTCGCCCGGGGTCTCGCTCAGATGGATAACCAACGCAGAGGGCGGGCGCGTCTCAACGCCTCCCGTATTTATAGCGACCGTTGAAGTGGGCGTGTGGCTGATTAACGAAGCCTTTGCGCCTGCCGTTTCCGCTCTGAGGAGATCGTGGCGTCCAAGTGCACGTGTCATTTCCGTTCCGAGTGTCTGTGCGTTTTCCACGGCGGGCGGGCAGTCAATCAAGCAGGGTCGGAACATCCACCCGGGCTGAAGATTTCAGGGCGCGGCGGCTCGACGGAACGGCCGCGAGACGTTTCCGCGTGAGGTTAAGAGCGTCGCTAGACGCCACCAAAAAGCGCCGCGGGCGACTGATACAGTCAATGGGCAGTTGCCGCCTCTTGACGGGCGTTCTTCCAGCACCGGACCGGGCCATCCGGGCGTCCGACGGCTCTCCGTCTGACTCGAGGACCGGTCGGGAGGGTCCCAGTCCGTTCGCACTGGTCGTCGCGGCGTGGTGGCTATATAAAGCCGAGAGCCGATCGATCACCCGTTGGGCGGCGGCCTAGAGCTTTCGCTATGGAGAAGGATCTCTCTCCAACGACCCACCACGGCCTCGGCGACGCTCCAACGCGGCGAAAAAGGAACAAAACAACCCAACGGCAACGCTTCCTGCTCGAAAAGAAACGAGTCGTGGGTGGGATCGAGCGCGCGAAAGCCCATGGCAAAAGAGCGGCTTCCCGCTCGTTGGCTCCAAGGGGGAAACCAAACCGAAGCGAAGCGAGCCAACCGACCCCAAGGCGGAAAAATGGAAACACCAACCAACCGACGACGTGGGAACGGTCTCGAGCCGAGCCAACGCCTCCCGCAGGCGGCGGCTTGGAAGCTGCGGCGCATGCTCTCCTCCTCAGGCCGCAGTCTTGAATCCGACCGGGCTCCGTGTCGACCTGTCTAGCGGCCCGCGTCCCCAGCCCACTGCCCAGCAAGAATGAGCGACAGCAGCAGCACACTGGCGTCCGATTCGCTTCCTCGCGCCGTCGTGTCGTGCCGGAGAGACCTGCAGATCGCCCCGCGGCCGTGCGCCGACCCAGCAGTGTGCGGCGCCTTCTGCGCCAACGCCCGTGCCGCACAGTGGAAGAGCTTCCGTGGCGACCGAGCGTCGCAGCCGGCCGCCCAGCACCGCCGCCTCGAGCGCGGGCAGATGATCCAGCACGTGCTGCACGTGCTGCGCGCGCAGTTCCGCGTGTGCCTCGTGAGCGTCTCGGACGCGGCTGAGAGCCACCAGCGCGTGTCGCTCAAGGAGACGATGAGCGTGCGCTTGCTCGTGCACGTGGCCAAGCACATCGAGCTGCTCATGTACCGCGCCGCCTTCTCCAAGACCGAGTACGGCACCTTGGCGACCGTCGCGAGGCGCGTGCAGCACTTTGCCATGGTCATGAACTGCAACCCGCGGTGGAAGGTCAAGGTGCTGCCCCGGCATCAGCCAGAGCAGAGCGACAGCAGCAGTCGAGCCGCGTCGGCCACTCGCAAGAGCAGCAGCGGCAACAGTCTCGCGCTGGAGGAGCGGCGGCGCAAGGTCTGGCTGTTCACGCCCGCCTGGTGGGGCACGCGCGACGGCCGATCCGACAGACAGCAGCAGCAGGGCGTGCTCATCAACGGCAACGACAAGAGCTACTGGTCGCTCGTCGCGCTCTCTCGGTCGTTGCACCACAGTACCAGCTCTCACAGCGTCCGACCGACCCCGGCGTCGCAGCAGCAGACTCAACTGGCTGCTACGACGTCCGCACCGGCCCATTCACCGCTGCGCGCGCTGTTTGACGGTCGCGAGACGCCCGCGCTGATCAACATCTTCTCGTTCCTGAGCGGCTCGGCCGTCGTGCGCAGCTTCGCCATCAACCGCCTGTGCTACCGCGAGCTGCCGCGCGCCGTCACGGACCTCCGCATCTCCTCAACGGGGCTGGTGTCGCTGTTGTCCCAGCTCGAAGCTCGTTCGCGGCAGATCTCGTCCAAAGCGGTGCTGCTCCCCAACCTCCAGCTCATCTGCGTGCGTCCCGATGCTCGTCCCGCTCTGTCGACGTCTGCATCTTCTTCTCAGGTCTTGACCACGCCTTCGTCGTCCGTATCAGCTCTCCCAGACAAGCGCCGACGCTCTAAGTCGCCGCCGATGCCGCTGCAGCCGGAGCCAGTCGGCTCAACGAGCGCTTGTGTCGTTCCCCACTCGGTCGTGGCGTCTGCGTGCCCGCCTCAGCACATGCCTGCGCGCATCTCCGGCGAACTCGCGGTGCTGGCGCTCGCCAAGCTGATCCAGACGCGACACGTGCCCAACCTGCGCAAGCTGTGTCTGTGCGCCACGTTCGTGAACACCGTAGCGCGCAACGGCGTGTTCGCGCTGTCGGAGGCGCTCGCAGCACCCAACACGTGCCCGCAGTTCGAGTATCTGTGGCTTGGAGGCAACGCGCTGGGCGACTACGGCGCCATGTGCGTCGCCAAGGTGCTGGCGTCCGGCGCGTGCCCCAAGCTCGCGTTCTTGGACCTGCGCTCCAACTTCATCGGCCACGACGGGATGCTGTCGCTGGCCTCGGCGCTGGTAGAACTAGGCGAACGGTGCTCGCTGGAGCAGCTCTGCCTGGGCAGCAACCTGCTCACGCCCGAGTGCGTGGGCGAGCTCGCGCGCTGCCTGGACAGCGGCGCGCTGCGCAAGCTCGCCTTCCTCGGGCTGGACGGCAACTTCTTGTCGCCTGCGTGCTTCGCGCCGGTCGCCCACGCGCTGGTGCGCGGCGCGTGTCCAAAGCTGCTCGAGCTGTGCGTCGGCGGCAACGCCGAGCTGTCCGAGCAAGCGATCGCCGCCGTGTTCAAGGACGCCGCGGACGCCGACGACGGCGCGAGCTGGGGCCTCTTCCGCCCCTGCACCCGGGCGTTGCCGTCCGCTGCTGCGTCTGGACCCATGGAGGACGGACCGGCAGCGCCCAACAAGCGCCGCCGGGTGAACTGAGCGGTAGGGCAACCGTGTAGATTAGCGAGTAATAAGTACACATAATATGAAGAACTGAACCAGCCTGAAGATGCGAGGAGCCCCGCGCGTCTATTACTCCCTCTCGTGGACGCCCTGTGCTCCCCCTCTCACCAGTTCGCTCGATCTTAAGCCCAGAGGAAGCTTGCGCCGACTAGCTGAAGGCGTTGGGGTCCTTGGAGCTGCCGGTGGCGCGGCGGAACTTCTGCGCGATCTCGTCAAACTCGGTCGAGAGGTCGTCGAGGCAGTTGGCCAGCGCCTCCACGGGCGAGGACGCGTCGTTCGTCTGCACGCGCACCGTGATGTCATGCACCAGCGGGTGCGGGTGCCGGTAGCCGCTGAACGTCACGTTCGGGTCGCGCAGCAGTTGCCTGCCGCCGTCGTTGGTCATGACACCGGTCGGTCAGTCTCTTATGATAGACAACAGAGGCAACAGCCGGACGAACGTACATGCGGATGAGGTTGCCCATGGTGTGGTCCTCGCGCAGGATGGTGAACTTGCCGGCGTTGGCGATCTTGGTGTCCTTCTCGTACGTGACCTTCTGCGCGCCCTCGGGCAGCAGGTACGACTCGCTCCGGTTCGGCGCGTTCATCTCTTCTCCTCCTTTACGGAGTCCTCACGTCTTCCAGCTTCCTGCCAGGACCTGGACAGGACAGATGCGTGTCGTCACGACCCTGCAGATGACGGCTCGAGCGCTGCGAACGCGGCGGAGAGACGCAGAGAAGAAGAGCGCGAGACGGCGGCGATCGCTTCTCTTCCCGTCGCTTTCGTAATGTACCAAAATGCCCGGAGACGCGGCCACCCGTGTTCCCGACTAAGTGCGAATGTGTGCTATCAACTTTATCGAGAGCAACCAGTACATCTATGCACCCAATATAATAGTGCATATACATCCAATCTGAGCTACTTTAGGTCTGTCTCTGATGACCCAAAGTGATGTCGCCGACAGGAGCTCACGTTTGGCATACCATGGGCGACGCGAATGATGCGACTGGCTCGCAGCGCGACGGCGAGCGCGACGCGTCGTCGGGGCGCAGAGGAGAGCGCTCGCGAGGCGGCCAGGGACAGGGCTGCGGGAAGCGGCTGCGCTCGGCGCCTGGCGCGGGCGGAGGGCGCCCGAAGTACGCCCCACGCGCGCTGCCGGCGCGCAAGTGGATGATGTACGCGCCTCCGAGCCGCGCCGACGCCAACGCGCCGCCCGTGGCCGCGAGCACCTTCCGCGTGGTGTCGTTCAACGTGCTCGCAGGTTCGTTCGTTCCCGGCCTGGCTAATTGCAGCGGTCTTCATGGGAGCGCTGATCAAGTGACGTGTGCAATGGTTGGGGAGCAGACTACATTGTGCAACGCGACCGCGAGCAGGACAACTCCAAGCGCGAGGCGAAATACGAGTGCGTGGGTGCTCTAAGTGCTGTCAATGGACGCTGTGACTGCGTCTGACTTGTTGGTGGGCGCCCTAATCGGTCCATTAACTGGCTACCGGCAGCTGGGAGCACCGGCGCGGGCGGCTCGTGAAGGAGATCGTGGCGTGGGCGCCGCACATCGTCTGTCTACAGGAGGTCGACCACTACGAGGACTTCTTCGAGCCCGAGCTCAAGCGTGTACGCTTCTCGCGGAGTGGACCTTGTCTTCAGAGCTACAAGACGTGCTAATCGCGAGTGTGATGGCCGTGTGTTGTGGGCTTTAGCACGGGTTCGTTGGCGTCTACAAGCAGAGGTGAGCGTGCAATACTGGGATGTAATCGCCTGGAGATACAGCTGACGCGTGTGACTGCTCTCGAACTGACCCAGAACCGGGCCGGAGACGCTGGACGGCTGCGCGATCTTCGTCAAGAAGAGCATGTTCCGCATCCTGGTCTCGCACCCGGTCGAGTACTTCCGGTCCGAGGACGACCCGGTGCTCAACCGGCACAACGTCGCGCTGGCGCTCGTGGTCGCGCTCAAGAGCGCACCGACGGTCCCGTTCATCATTGCCAGCACGCACCTACTGTTCAACCCGGGGGTATGAGCTCGGCCCTACTGTCACGATGGGTACCTCTTTCTTCACAACGACTGACCTCGAGGCCTTGCCCAATGCTCTTAGCGAGGCGAGATCAAGCTGGCGCAGTTGCAGCTGCTGCTTGATGAGCTTGCAACGCTGCGCGCGCCACCGCTGGTCGTAGACGAGGGCGTGGAGAACGGCGCGGATCAAGCGCTCGACGCGTCATCGCAGCTGCCCGTCGTGCTGTGCGGGGACTTCAACATGTCGCCACACAGCGCGCTCTACCACTTTGTGGCCGCGGGCGAGCTGGACGCGTCGGGGCTGTCGCGGCACCACATGTCGGGACAGAACGCAGCGCCCGGCGACGGTATCCAGGTTTGGCTTGCGATGCAGTTGCTGAGGTCTGTGCCGTTGCCTGACACGGTCGGATGCTGCTGCGTTGACTGCGCCTGTAGCGCGCACTTTACATGAACGAGAACGACCGGACGCGGCACTACGGCCACGGCACTGCCCCCGGGAAGTTCAATGCAGCGAAGGCGCGCCGCTCGGACTTCCGCACGTTTGCGGCGGACGCTGTTGTCGCTACGCATGATGTACGTCATGCAGCAGCCGACGATACACTCGCCGATTCTATTAACCACATGCACTGCCCCCCGATTGACCGCACAGCTGGAGCTTTCGAGCGCGTACGCGCAGCTCCCGACGCCCGAGAGCACGGGCGAGCCAAAGTTCACGACGTTCCACTCGGGCACCAAGTCGACAGTGGACTACATTTGGTACTCGCACCAGTCAGTGCACTGCCACGGCGTGGCCGAGATGACGCCCGCGGGCATCCTGTTCGCGAACCGCGAGCTGCCGACGCACCACCACCCGAGCGACCACCTCTCGCTCGTCGCCAACTTCTCGCTGCGCGCCACACACGCCTAGTCGGGTTGGTCAGTTGTTGTGGGCGTTCATATTGGTTGTCTGTGGTGTGGCTTGCGAACGTGTCGATCGACAAGCTGCCTCCAGCGCTTGGGAAAGCAATCATAAAGTGTATTTTCACTACGTTTCAGCCACAAAAATGGGGGTTGTCGATATTTCGTGTCTACCAATGGAACTTCGCGGTCAGGAGCGGTCTCCTCGCGCCACTCGCGCGCGCTCGACGACTTAGAGCACGAACTTCTCGACCACCTTGGCGGCACCGAAGCCCAGCAGGCCGACGACGGATGCGCCGAGCAGCGTGATGCTGAGCGGAACGCCGAAGGGCGGCACGGCCGGCACGGGGACGTTGCCCGGGTCCTCGTACAGCACCGTCTTGGCATGCTTGGGGTCGCGGACGATGGCGGCAGCGCGGCGGCCGGCCACGAAGCCGTCCTCGTGGAAGCCGCGGCCGAGCCAGCAGCCCGAGAGCGTGATGCCCTCCTCGCGCAGGATTTCGTCCTGCGGGATGCAGTCGGCGAGCAGGCGCGGGTGGTCCCAGCGGAAAGCCGAGATGGTCTTGTCCTGCGCGGGCTTGTCGCCGGCGAAGTCGTGCGGCGTGATGGTCACGAACACGTCCTTCTTGTTGTTGAGGTGCTGGATGCGGTTCATCCAGTACGTGAGCACGTACTCGTCGTTGCGCGTGATGAGCACGTTCCAGGAGCTCCAGACCTTGTGCGACGCCGGCAGGAACTTGGCGTCACGGTGCACGTACATCATGCTCTTGTGGAAGTGGTAGCGCATGAGCGACTTGTAGCCCTCCTCGCTCCACGGGATCATCTCGGCGCTCTCGTCGGCGTGCGTGGCCAGCACGACGTGGTCGCACTCGATGCGCTCGCCCGACTCGAGGATCACGGCCTTGCCGCCCTTCTCGACCGTCTTGACGCCAGCGTTGTAGCGCACCGTGCCGTTGTTCTCCTCGGTGAAGAACTTGAGGAAGGGCTCAATGTAGGCCGAGCCAATGTACCACCAGAGGTGCTTGGGGCGGTCCGTGCGGCGGCCAAGCGCGCCCAGGATCACCTGCCAGAGCGGGATGTAGAGCGAGTTGGAGTGCGTCTTGAGGCAGCGCAGGAACTGCGAGACGGGCAGGTCGAGCACGTCGTGCTTGGGCACGGTCCAGAGGATGGAGACGAACGCGAGGAAGTAGTGGCGGAAGAACTCGTTCGAGTAGCGGCCCTTCTTGGCCCACTCGCGCGTCGTGATTTCATCCTTGACGGGCATGGTCATGAGATCCATGGTGAAGCGGTAGATGTCCATGAGGATGCGCCAGATGCGGCGGTCGAAGAGGTTCCAGACGCTGCCGTGGAACGGGCTGCGCGACGAGAACTGCACGTCGCCGGGCATCTGCGAGGTGACGGTGAGCGACATGGGGATGCGCTTCTTGGTCGTGCCGTCCGGTTGCGTGAGCCCGAAGGACTTGAACCAGGCCTTGATGTTCGGGTTCGAGTCACCGAACATCATGAAGCCGATGTCCACCATCTCGCCGTCGATCTCCATCTCGTACGTGTGCCCGCCCAGCGTCGCGTTCTTCTCGAGCAGCACCACCTCGTGCCCGTCCTTGACAAGGTGGTACGCGGCCGAGATGCCGCCGATGCCCGCGCCGACGACCACGACCTTCATGGTGAGGAGAGGGGGAGGGGGAGAGGGGGAAGAGGAGCGAAGCGAGACGCGTGCGCAGCGAAGCCAAAGAGAGGAAATGACCGAGCGACCCCACTGACCGCCCGACGCGCGCAACAGATTGGGCGCTGCTCCCCCCCCCCCCCCCCCCCCCCCCCCCCCCCCCC
>JAADYG010000270.1:0-39349 GCA_023338115.1 Phytopythium boreale
CCCCCCCCCCCCCCCCCCCAATCGTACCACTCGATCCGATCCCCTAACTACTCTGGATAGAATCCAGAGAATTGAACATGGCACGATTTACGCCAGTATTTTTGACCAATAAACGATATAATATTTAAAAATTATATACATTAATGCAGTACATATCGTACATCTCGTTCCAGTATATAAGCATAAGTATACTTGTGTGATGTATTGATGAAGGTTTTAACAGCGCTGTCGCACATTAGCCCTTGTTGAAGAGCGGGTGGTTGGAGCGGCCGACCTTGGCCTTGGCCTGCGACGCGTTGCTGGCGTCGATGGCCACAATGTTGCGGCGCGCGTCCGAGCCGGCGGAGCGCGCGACGGTGGGTGCATGGCGGCGGTCACGCACCGACTTGGTCCAGGCGTCCACCTGCTCGCGGTCAGAGGCGCCGAACGCTAAGCGATGGCGCGTGCAGACGGCCAAGACCGTCTCGACCATGCCCGAGGCCCACGCGATGTTGAGCTTGCAGTGGATGGTGCGCAGCGGGGGCATGAACTCCGAACGTAGCGTCTTCTGGATGGCACCAGTCCTGTCCTCGTCGTCGTCCGCCGCACCGTCCGACTGAGAAGACAGCGTGCGCTCGAGCCTCAGCTTCACCGCCTTGGCAGCCTTGACGAACTGGTACGTGTCGTCTGTGAACAGCTGCGCGTGGGTGACAGCGAGGAACTCCCACCGATCCAGCAGCGTCTCCAGCGCTTCATCCTTGCTGTCGCTATTGTCGAGTAGCACGGCCTTCTTGGACAGAACCGCCTTGATGAGCGCGGCGAACTCTTGGCGCCCGCTCCACTCACTGCCCTTGGCGTCGATCATCTCCGTCAGGGTGGTCAGGAACAGCTCCTTGGTGTCGGCGCCCAGCTTCTCGTCGACCAGCTGCGTGAATAGCGCGCTCGCCTTGGAGAACTTCTTGTCCACCAGCTACACACATCGACGCGTCCGCAACAGAGCATACAGACGGACTTTGTTATGGTCACGTTCATGCATAAGACGGTAGGTTAATCCACTCGACCAAGACCGCGCGGCCGTACCATGTAGCGCTTGAGCTTGTCCACTGTCTCGGGCAGCTCAACCACGCGCTGGCGCTTCGCCGGCCGCGGCGCCGTCGCCTCCTCCTTCGCTGCCGAAGCCTCGTCCACTGGGTTTACAGAAGCAGCTTCGCCACCGCTGCTCGCTCCGCTGCTCTGCCGCTTGGCGGCCGCCCGCGCCAGCGGCACCTGAAGCCCCGCGTACAAGTCGTTCGCGTCCATTTCCCACGTTCAAACAGCCCTCGGCCAGCTTCGACAGCGATCTCGTTAAAATTCACATATATAGCCAGTATGTGTGTAAATATTTACTTTAACCGTTGATGTCTGAATACTTTCGGTTATTCACAGAACTACTCGTTGAATCAAATATTTTACATTAAATAGCCCCTCGGATCGCTTTCCACGCGTCAAGCTCCATTATCGTCCTCGTCGCCCATACAAACACACAGAGGAGATCGACGATGAACGGCGGCTGGGCGCACGTGCCGCCCGCTGCGACGGAGGCGCCGCGGCTGCACCCGCTGGCCGTGGGCATCGGCATCATCGGCGTCCTGCTGCTCATCATGGTGGTGGCCGCGTCCTCCTACCAGCGCGACAAGCTGCAGCACATGGCGCGCAAGATGCTGCGCTCGAAGCGCGCGTCCTTCGGCAAGGGCGACGGCAAGATCCGTGGGTTCAGTCCGCACTGCAGGGCGCTATTTGGAGCGTCTACTAACGAACGGGTCGTGTGACGTGGTGGCGGTGGTGATACTCTGATACTGTAGACGACGGCGCGGCGGCGCTGGGCGCGCTGCCCGGGTTCGCGCAGGCGGCGGCCGAGTCGGGCAACGCGCGCGTCGTCAAGCGCTGGGTCGGCTCCTCGGGCCGCGACCTGGACGCGCGCAGCGCCGAGAACCTCACCGCGCTGCACTACGCCGCGCGCGGCGGCCACAACGAATGCGTCCGGTGCGGCCTTGTCGTCTGTATAGAAAGCGAACCAAGCTGCGGACTGACGGACGTGCGTGTTCTGTGTCGTAGGCTGCTGCTGGCGGCGGGCGCGGACCCGAACGTGCAGGACGAGCGCTGCGTGACGCCGCTGCACCTAGCGGCGCTGGGCGGCCACGCGCTGAGCGTCAAGCTGCTGCTGGACCACCACGCCGACCCGTTCCGCGAGGACGTGGACCGGCACGCGCCGCTCGCGGTCGCCGAGGCCGGCGGCAACGTCGGCTGCGCGCGGCTGCTGCAGCGCGCCATGGCCAAGGCCGCACTTGCGCGGGAGGACGGAGGCGCAGGGGGCGCGGACGCGGCCGGCGTCACGCTCCGCGCCGGCGCCGCGCGGTTAGACAACGCCGTGTAGACGACGGCGGAGGGAGCCATTTAAAGGGATAGAAGAGGAACGTCGACATCACGTACAACGTGCGTCTTGATGGTTCGTGGTGCATGTTTCCGTTTGTAGGTTGTTGTAGATTGTGGTGGTCTAGGTTGCTCTATAGGTCCGCAGTCTACAGCTTGGACGCGGGCGCGGACGGTAGTTTACCCGCGTCGTCCGCGTCCCTCGGTTTATTACCGTCCGCATTCGCATCCGCCGCGGCCGCGAACGTGTCCGCAAGTGCGGCCACGAGCCGGTCGATCTCGCGCTCTGAGTTGTGCGCGTGGAGGACAATCCGCAGCCGCTCGGCCCCGCGCGGGACGGTCGGGGACCGGATGGGGACCACGTGGACCCCGCGGTCGCCCAGCTCCTTCGCGGCTCTAAGAACCGCGCGGTTGCCGGCGAACACGACGCCCTGGATGGGCGAGTCGCTGTCCAGCAGCGCGGCTCTGGGGATCCCCTCGCGGGTCCGCACCGCGCGCTTAAAATACCGGATCCGCGCGGATAGCTTACGCCGCGCGGCCTCGGCCTCGCTCCCGTCCCCGCGTCCGCAGAACTCGTGGACGGCCGCGATGGTCACGAGCTGGTCGAACGGTGGCGCGGTCGTGTACACGAACGACCGCGCGTAGTTGACCAGGTAGTCGACCAGCACCTGCGAGCCGCACACGACCGCGCCGTGCGCGCCCATGGCCTTGCCGAACGTGTACACGCAGCACGCGAGGGCCCTGGACAGGTGCGGGGCGTCCGCGAGCGCCGCGGCCGTCAGCCCCGCGCCGTGCGGGCCGTAGACCCCCGTGCTGTGCGCCTCGTCCACGATCGCGGACGCGCCGAACTGGTCGCACAACCGCAGCACGTCCGCGACCGGGGCCGTGTCCCCGTCCATGGAGTACAGCGACTCGACCACCACGAAGATGTGCGGACCGTGCGGACGGTCCGCCATATCTTCGCGGACGCGCCGTAGTTTACGCTCGAGGTCGGCCATGTCGTTGTGGCCGAAGGGGACGACGCGGCCGCCGGACCGCCCGCCGCGGGCGAACGCGCGGCTCAGCCGCATCCCCTCGTGGCACGAGTTGTGCACGAGCTCGTCGTACAGCACGAAGTCGTCCGCGAGCGGCAGGCTGGACAGGACGCCCAGGTTGGCCGCGAAGCCCGAGGCGAACACGAGCGCGGCCTCGCTGCCGTAGAACGCCGCCAGGTCGCGCTCGACCTGCATGGCCAGCGCCGAGTTGCCCGAGATGAGCCGCGAGCCCGTGGCGCCCAGCGGGGCCCCCGCGTCCGCACGGCTGCGGGTCTCGTACTTGCGGCGCGTGGCGTCCACGAGCATCCGCAGGTGCGCGGACCGCGCGAACCCGAGGTAGTCGTTGGAGTAGAAGTCCATGTGGCCCGCCGGCCGGTCGGACGGGGACGGCGCCGTCGGGAGCGTGCGCAGCGTCCCGACCGCGCGGCGCTTGTCCAGCGCGCGGGAGAGCTTCGCGTCCAGCGCGGACCGCGGAACGGACGGCCGCGGCGAGCCGGCCTCGGGCGACATGGCGCGGATGCGGACGGGTTGCGGACCAGTCCGCTGCGGATTCTGATGTGGATGACGGGCGACTGTGTGGCCCGCGGACGGACGCGGGTGCGCTTGCGCAGTCGCGTCACCGCCGTTAAAAACCACAGACGTCGACACCGATTGTGGTTTTTGATGACGCACAAGGTACGAAAACCAAATGTTTACAACTGGAATTGTGGTTTACAGGACATTCAGTGGTTTACGCAAAAGTAGGTGGTGTCGGGATGGACGTATCGAATTACGGTGCAGTTCTAATGCACAAGGGTTGACGTGGCCTTTCAAGATCGCATTCGACTTGTCCGCGCCTCTCGTAACCTCCGAGACGCCGGCGCCCTAAAGAGAGCGCGTTGACTCCCTGCGATCGCTTCCTCCGAGGTAATTGCACCGGCGGGTCGCTCGGTCGCCTCACTTGCTCGCTGGGTTCTCACGGGTGTATTGCATTTCTTTCTATTCTTCGCGGCTTCAGGAGACCGGCGAGGTGTCTGCTTGGCGTGCACCACGCGCGCGACCAGCTAGGGATCTGTCGATACGCGGCTAGTAATGCCGCGCGCGATCTTTCCTTGCGCCGTTGGTGGGCCGAATTCGTCACGAGACTTGACTGTTGCTGGGCTGCGCGAAGGCATTGACGACCCCTGCAAGCGACTGGACGCCCCCCTGGGATCGACTTGCCGGAGTTTGTGAGCGCACTGAGTGGCTAGTGTAGGCTGCAAGAACAGGTTACATTACGTTTAAGTAAGGCCGAGGCTGTTGCAGGACATCGTTGAGCTCCTCGTTGTCAACAAGAGCGATGCGGTAGCACAAAAGCTCGCTAAGTACCAAAGCTAGTATACTGTAATCCTTCAGACTTTATTTTGACAGATTTATACGTAATTTTATTTTTTAAACTGTATACGAAAATGCATAAAATAAAGCAAAGCCTAACAAAATCAGCAGGTCAAAGAACCCAGCAAGCGCACAGCCACGACGGTGACCGCGTCTGGGCATCGGTCGACGCTGGTCCAACCCACTGGAGCGATGAGCAAGGCGCCGTCGCGCGCTATCGCTATCGCCAGCGCCGGGTGCGCGCGCGGGCGTCACGCACTCCACGCGCAATTTTTAGCCGCAAGGAGCGGCGAGCGTTCGTCCACGTCACTTGTCTCGCAGGTCAGCAGCGAGCGCGGACCGCCCGACCGCTTTCGCGCTAAAATTTCCCGCGTACATCGCGGCGTCGTGACGGGCGATGGGCTCCGCTTTGGATTCCGCAGTACAGTAATAAAGTCGACGCGGGTGCCGTCGGGGTGAAGCTGTCTTTCCGGTTTCGCCTCTGTGAATTATGAAGTATCGAAAATGAAACCGTGAACTGGACCGAGGAGAACAATCGAGCCAGAAGACACCGCATTACAGTAAACAAGGTAAAATAATAGTGTCGCAACAGATTAGAATTGTTACTGTTATTAGCACCCGTTCGCTTCACTTTCGGGTACATGTCATTAAAGTTTACAGGGTTATAGTGTACGTACGCGACTGATTAGGATCCGCTCGCCAGCTCAGATCGCCCGCGCCAGAAGAGGCGAGCGCGTCGTATCCCACCGAAGCATGCGGGCGAAGGGGCACAACTTCACGCCTCCGCTCCAGCAAGCCTAGCCAGCCAAGGGCAGCAGAGGAGGGTGTCGCGCGTGCGGTCGAGCGGACGCGAGGGGATGTGGGCGTCCATGCCCCGCTCTGGCGCAGAAAACGTTCGGCGCACGTTCCTTCAGCTCGCAACCGTCCAGTGGAGCAGATTCGAATTTTTACAAAACTTTTAATGTTTTGCAAAAAAATTAAGTAAAATGTTTGAATTTTTTTTTTGGGGTGTTTTTTTGGTGTTGCGCTCTCAATCTATCCTGTATTTTTGACATACATGAGCAGATTCATGGTATGCTTTGACTGCCTTCTGCAATGCTGGCATGTTCAATGCTGGTTCGCGCCATCTATCCGACAGTGGCGGACGATGTGCGCGCGGGTTCTGGCCTCTTGTAGTCGTTCGTTGACCATCAACTCTCCTCAGCATGGGCTGTCGTCGCGGCGTTCCTTTCTGACAGCAAACTGCACAAGCTGCACAAGCCTGGTGGTTTGTGGCGTGGGGTCTCGTTTTCTAGTAATCAATCAGACATCACTAGCCTACTGTCATTAGCGGGTTAGTCTCGATCGGCTTTCACACTGCGATGATCTGACCTGCCGGATGCCAACACCGCCCCGCGGAGAGAGCAAACTAGGGAGGGTTTGGCAGTCAGGTGCGGTGCTCGCTCGACCGCGACAGGCGGCTGAGTTGAAGGCGTGGGCGATAAAAACGCGCCCGCTTGGTCGCCTCCGCCTTCGCCCTGCCTTCCTGGTGCTCTCCTAGTACCCAGTATCCAGGATGCAAGCGTGTATGCGCTATACTAAACCATGGGGCGTGAAAGGGCACGCCAGCGCGGTAAGTCAGGCGCTCCTCCGCCCTCCTCCTGATCCCAAACCAGCTCGCGATCGCTCGGGATGCGACTACACGAACGCGTGCATTTCCGTTCTCTATGCCTCGCGACAGCACCGCACGCTGACCGCTTGTCTGTGTTCCGCCCCCTTTCTGCGAGGGTCGCTGACAAAGGATGAGAGCATAAACCCAGAACGTGCCGGTGGAGCACCAGGCAGTAGATGGAGAGGGCGCTGTACTGCATAATAACACATCAGCAGCATTTTGGGACACCGATCTCATTTATTAAGTCGTGCGGCTGTCCGGGGGTTGTCTTGATCCACGCGCATCAAAAATATAATACAGTACAGTTACTGTATTAACAAAATGTACATAAAAGTATAGTTGCACATGCATTTTGAGATCAAAAAGTACAAAAAGCCGCGGTTTTGTCAAAATGCGCTGCTTCGATATGCGTAAATTTAGCACGCACTTCAATGTCAAGTGTAAAAACGGTGCAACTTCAAGATCCATTAATTTACACCTTCCGGACTGTACTCGCCCCTTCCTGAACTCACGAAACGCCCCGCGCTCCCCACTTTGGCGCGGTCGTCCCGTCGTCCGTCCGCAAAATCAACCAGAAATACTGTAAAAGGTTTGCGGACGCACAGTGCGGGGCTTTCTGACCGTTACGTCCGCGCTCCTTCTCTTCACTTCGGTTCTGCAGCAACACGCGGCAAACCCAGGTGCGATTCCGCCCCTGTCGCATTGCCCCCAGTTCCCAATTAAAACGTAAAATAAGAGTTTGGATTGATCCCCACAGGTGCCATGCAGTATACCGTATACAGTATAGAAGTGCCCGACTCGAGCACTGTGCTTCCCTCCGTCCGCGGCCAACGCTGCGCTGGTGACGGTCCTCCGCGTGAGCGCGTGAGTGCGCGCACGAAAGGGTGCGAAAATGAGTAGGGTGGGATGGGACGGGATGGGATTGCTCGAAGTGGTCCATCCCTCGCCCCATGTCGCTATCTTGCGGCAATTCCGGCATTTTATGCCAGAATGCCTTCAAGAAACACGACGCCAGGAGAGGAAAGGGCATGTTCTCCCCTCTGCACCCTACACACAGTACAGTACACTGTACAGGGTTGTAAGAACTATTATAAATTGGTGGCCCCGACCGGACCGCACACTACTATAATAAACCGACCGCAGGGCCGGACTCTCGCCCCAGTACGGCGTAGGTATTAATTTTGACAGTCCGTCGCCCGTCCCGTCTGCGTCCCTCGCCCTCCCATCGTCCCGTCCCCACCTTCACCTGGCTCGCACCTGAGAAAAAGATCCCGCGGGCGGCGGCCGCATCCGCATCCGCACCGTCGCGCTCCTTCCGCTCGTGCTCATTCCGCGATTTCCGCCCCCGTCCGCACCCCGTCCGCACCCCGTCCGCATCCCGTCCGCACGTCACGTCCCCACCCATGCCGTCCTCGTCCCGGCGGCCCCACAGCGGGCCCAAGTCCGCGTCCGCGCCCGGGTCCGCGCCGGCCTACAAGGTGCCCAAGTTCCTGCGGTCGCTCTACTCGATTCTGCAGACGGAGGACCCTTTGGTGGTCAACTGGGTGCAGAACCAGGAGCTCGTCCCCAACCAGCTGACGGCCTTCCACATCCTGGACATGGCGCGCTTCGAGCGCGAGGTGCTGCCCAAGTACTTCAAGCACCAGAAGTTCGCCAGCTTCCAGCGCCAGCTCAACAACTTCGGCTTCCGCAAGTGGACCAAGACGCAGTCCAGCGGCGTGTGCACCTTCAGCCACAACTGCTTCCCGCCGGACGCCGCGCGCGCCGCCGTGCGCGACCACTGGCGCATGCGCAGCCCGCTGCCCAACGCGCCGCTCGACGGGTCGGCCCCGCCGCGCCGCATTGTGGGCAACGGCATCACCAAGGCCGACCGCAAGAAGCAGCAGCGGACCGGCAGCCCGTCCGTCAACGCGTCCGCGCCCTGCACGAGCCCCGAGGTGTACAACAGCCCGGCCAACGCGACGGCGTCGTCGTCCGCCTCGGCGTCCGCGTCGCTGGCGCGCGCGCTGCGGCACAAGGCGGCCAACTCGCACCAGCCGCCGGCCAAGACGCTCGCGCGGCCGACCGCCGAGCCGCCCGCCGGGCTCGAGGCCTTCTGCGACGACGGCTACCGCGCTTCCACCGCTTCCTCCACCCCCTCCTCCTCGACGTTCATCCTGCCGCCGCTGCCGCCGCATCACCTGCTCGCGACGCCCCGCAGCGCCGGGTACCTGTTCGGCTTCCCGCAGGCCGCGGCCGAGATGGAAAGCGCGCCCGTGGGCAGCTTCCGCCACTCGCTCGCGTCCGCCATGGGGTTCAAGGCCTTCGAGGACGCCGCCAAGAGCGCCCCCGCCTACCCGACGGCCGACGCCGCCGCGCTGCAGGGCGCGTTCCTCGAGCCCTGGGCGCTGGACGCGCACAACGCCGGCTTCGAGATGGGCGCCTTCCCCATGGAGATGGACTGGCAGGACACCAACAACAGCAACAGCAACATGATCACGCCGAGAAGCGCCGCCGCCATCGCCGCCGCTAGTAACGCGCCCTACCAGCAGCAGCAGGCGCTGCACCACCACCTGCACCACCTGCACCACCTGCACGACCGCGCGGCCCCGTCCGGCGTCGAGGACTTTGGGCTCGACAACCTGCTCTTCGTCGAGTAAACAAGGGACGACCGCGGCGCGAGGCGCCATGACGCCCTTCCTACCTGCTTCATCAAGGCAGCGTACAAGAACCCCCACCACCAAGACACACACACACACACACGCACACACCAGTCACTTTTGTCATTTTGACCTTTTGATTTGCTAGCGTAGCTGTTCCCCCTCGTCGAGTAGAAGGTGCTGTAGAGATATATTAAACGCGATACGATGCGGAAGGAAGGACTCTCACTACTCGCGCTGCTTCTGGGTGGTGTTGTACCGACAGTCGGCCGCTCCGATCACGCGGAGGACGCGCCGAGCAGCACGCCGAGGCCGTCGCAGGCGCCGCACGTGCGCTCGAGCACCACGCACGCGTTGTACAGCTCCTTCTCCGTCTTGTGGCCCTGACACCGCGGACACAGGCAGATGGCCGGTGCGGTCGGCCGGCTCGGGGTCGCCGCCGTCGCCGCCGTGTGCTGTGGCTGCCGGCCCGACGACTTCGTCGCCGCCTTGGCGTCCATCATGTGTCTCGTTGCTGGGTCGCTTGGATCGACTCGCTGCTGTTTGTGGGTGAGCTTCTCAGGCTCTGAACAGTGTTCATACAGCCGACCCGAGTGGCTTTCAGGGAGGGACGCGGGCGGCGAGTCGCCGCGGCCCCTCGGCATGCGTCGAACGGCGTTGAAGGGTTCCATTGCCATTGAGCCGCCCGAGATAGAGAGACGGTAACGTGGTGGGGACGTCGGGGCGAGCATGCTACAGTAACGCTACTTACTGGAACGCCCTCGAGGATGCGCGGCGTGGTCGGCGCCGGAGGACAGGCGGAGGAATGCTTTGCAGCGCTGAAAACATACCAGAACCGTCGATATGAGCGCCTGTCCTCCGGACTCACCTCTCCATATCCTTCCCACCCCATTGCACATCGCTTGAAGCTCCGGGCGTCCGCTTGTGGGGCGGGCGTCTCCCTCCATGGTGCGGGGCTGGACGCTTCGGTCGCGTCCAGACCTGCGCGACGGACCAGAATGCTGTCAGGGCGACTGCTGGTTGACGGACAGCCACCTCCGGACTAGCGTCAAGCACGGACACGCTGCATTGCAGTTGAAACACCTGTATTGTGCCGAGTCTCTGCTCACCTCCACTGCACCTGACCTGGCGTTCGGTCGGCAAGAGCGACTCGACGTCGCCCAACTCGCTTCTCGGCGCGCTGCACCACTCGCGCCTGGCTACTCTCAAAGCGCCGCTCGCCCTTCGCCTCACGACACGAAGCTGGAGCTCTTGCGCGACAGCAGCCCGCGCTCGCCGGGCACGGCGGCGGCGAGCAGCGCGACGACTTCTCCGGCGCTCGGGCGCATCCGCGGGTCGCGGTGGACGCACGCGGCGACGAGCTGCGCGATCTTGGGCGGGCAGTCGGCCGTCAGTCGTGGCCGCGCGCCTTCGTTCACGATCTTCTTCATCAGGCGCAGCGGGTGCTGCACGAGGCGCGCGGCCAGCGACTCGGCATCGTGATACGGCAGCAGGCACGTGTCAATCTCCGACAGCAAGATGCCGAACGAGTAAATGTCCACCTTCTCCGTGTAGGCTTCGCCCAGCAGCAGCTCGGGCGCCGTCCACGCCATGGTGCCCGCCACCGACAGGTTGTTGTTGGTCTCGGCGTCGTCCTCGAGCTGGTACTTGCGTCGGCTGATGCCGAAGTCGCTCAGCTTGGCCTCCAGGTGCGCGTTCAGCAGCACGTTGCGCGACTTGACGTCGCGGTGCAGCAGCTTGGGCGTCAGCGCGTGCATGTACGCGAGCGCCGAGGCCACGGCCTGCGCGATCTGCAGCCGCTGCTTGCTCCACGTGAACGACCGGTTCTCGGCCACGAACGGCTCGATGGCGTTATTGCTGTTGTTTAGCGTCGGGATGGTGATTGAGTGGTGCGACGACGACGCCGACGACAGCGACGCCGACTCCTTGTGGTTGCTCGTCGACGCCGCCGGCTTGGACGGACGCTGCGTCGCCAGGTAGTGCATCAAATCACCGTTCTCCATGTACTCCTGCACCATGACGACGTGTTCCAACGTGTTCCACGCGATAGCCACGAGCGGCACGATACTGCGGTGCTTGAGCTGCGCGAGCAAGTAGATCTCGGCCAGGAACATCTCCATCTCGCGCAGCACGCGGCGCTTGGCCGGCACGAGCTGCTTGATCGCGACCTGTTTCGATCCGTGCAGCGCGAGCCAGACCTCGCCCGTCGAGCCGCTCGATAGCAGCCGCAGCGGCTGTAGCTCGCGGAGAGGAACGCGCAGCCGCCGGATCTTCTTGTGCGACTCGAACAGTCGAAAGCTGCGGATTGCGAGCTCGTTGCGCCGAGAAGACCGAAGCATGCGCGTCATGGCTGCGTCCGCGTGCGGCGTTCGAAGCGGGTGGACGCGTGCGCTGGAGGATAATGGGTCAAAGGCTGACGCCGAGAGTCCAATCGCCGCGTCGAAGTACTCGAACGCAGCGGCATTGAGCGCGCCTTCCCGCGGTTCTCGCCGGCGGCGATTGGTGTGATGGCGGCCGCTTTCGAGGTCGTCAACGTCGTCATCGTCGTCTTCGTCGCTGCTTCGGTCGTCCTCATCTCCACAACTACCACCACAACTGCGACTATGCACACTCTCGTCGTCCGAACTCGCGCCACCGCTGGACAACGAAGCGCTGCTACCGCGCGGATGCTTTGGGGCGCGCCTGTTCCTGCGCTTCCACCTGCGCCGCCGCTGGAAACGGACGTACCTGCGCGCGGCCTCGTCCATCTTCTCGTCGTCCGAGTCGCTGTCGTCCGAGTCGTCGGAGTGGCGCGACACGAGGAAGGCTTCGACCGACCCATTGTCGAATAGGTGCCGGTTCTCGCGCATGAACTGGTCCACAAGCTGCTGGTTCTGGTCGCGCAGCGCCGCTTTGTACCGGTACACCGCCACGACGCCGACACTGACGAACGTAACGATGCACAGCGGCACCAGCAGCCACGTCTTGTCTTCCTTGTGGTCCGCCGCGTACTTGGTGAGCCAGGCCGAGAGGACGTCGCCGCGCTCGGGCGAGCAGAACCGCGACACGTTGACCGACTTGTAGGCCGCGCACGGGATCACCATGGCGGGAGACGACGGGCACTGGTTCAGCGCCACCTCGTCCACAATTGTATGCAGAGCGAACATCAGGCTCTCCGCTTTGGACGTGGACGTGCTCCACACGTGGCGCTGCGCCGTCACGAACGGGATGAAGTCGGTCGAGCCGCCGTCGCCCCAGACGGCCGCGAACGACGGCGGAGACACGGCCGTGTCGTCCACCGCGCACAGCGCGATGCGCGTCAGCGCGTCCACATCGCACGTCCCGCTGCGGTACGCCACGTTCCCGGACATGTCGGACGCGTCCGAAGCGGACGACGCCGACTGGGAATCGCTGTTGCTGCTGCTGCTGCTGTTGGACGACTCGTCGCTGCCATCGTCGTCAGCGTAGTCGCACTCTTGGACAGCGCAGCCCACGCGCTGGACCGCCTTCCGTGGGACGAAGATCTCGGCCATGGTGCGGCCGCAGCGCGTGTAGATCTTGGCGAGCTGCCCGGCGGTGGACAGCGCGTAGCCGTAGTCCCACAGTATCGCGCGCTGCAGAAGCCCCGGGAGGTCGCCCCAGTTGAGCGACACGGTCATGAGCTCGCTCTGGATGTCGTCGGGCAGGTCGGACGCCGAGATGGTCGCTACCTGCGCCACCTCGTCCATGATCTCCGGGTCGGTCGACAGAACGTAGAACTGCTGCGCAAAGTCCGAGTGCTGGCCGTTGAACGAGAAGTATTCGTCCACGGGGATCTCCGCGGCTTCGGCGACGGGGAACAGCGCGCCCCCCGGGCTCCAGGGCGGCGCGAACACGACGGCGCACGCCACGAGCGCGGTAAGGACGGAGCGGGCTGCGCGCGGGACCCACGAGCGCCGGCGCGGGCGGAAATTGGTCGTTAGCGGCGTGATACGGCGCGAAGAGGGAGACGGAGGGGATGCACCGGCGTCGGAGGCCGCGGAGACGACGCGCGGGCGCTTCCGACTCGGCCTGTGCGCACGGACGGCGGCCATTTCGGCGTCTCGCGGCGGACCTGCGATTAAATAAACTAGGAGGGAGACAGCGCAGAGAGAAGCGCACAGAGAACAGCGCGGAGACCTAGCGAAGAGGGCAGGCGCGCTGGGAGGCCTGTATAAATAGAGGGGAGACGACGGCGGCGGCGCGCGCGACCGGTCTTCCTTCCTCGTCACTTGGGCGCTTTGCTTTGTTTTCGGGTGTGAGCGAGTCGCTGGCTATTATAGTGGTGTGGCGCTCGGTTGTACTTGGGTTGGGTATGCTGAAGGGAGCGGCGTGACGTTTGTATGGGAAATCGTATGGGGTTCCCGCATTCTTTTTCCTTCTTTTGTCAGTGTCATAATTCGTACTGTAGTTTAGCGGACGCGGCATAGTAAATGTGAGTGGCCACGAAAGGAATTGAAGGTCGTGGTACGGTTTATAATAGAGGGGTAGGGTATGATTGCTGAAAATGCTCCTCTCGTTTGAAAAAGCCATTCATGAAGTGGGTAAGGAAGCGTCGACTCGGCAAGAGATTCGCCAATGTGTTGCATTCTGTATGGCGAGCTGTCCTCTACACGTAGCTGGGGGAGATACATGTGTATGGCGAAAGTGCTGTACTGCACGGTATGGTGTACCGTGTTGGTATTTAGTAATAGTAAATGTCGAGTTATGCGGATAATTTACTGTGCGCAAATTTGAGGAATTTCGACGTTTGTGCCCAAAAACTCAACTCGGCCCTTTCGAAAAGTTGCGGGAGGGGCGCAACAGGCGCTGGCCCGAACCGCTCCCCTTGGTGCGAGAAAAGAGCCAGGTATAAAGAATCGCCAGTCTCGCAGTTGTTAATTCAGTGTATCAACTTGTATTACTATAAAAAATGAGTCGGTATACTGATATAATAGCAATGTTGTGACACATTGTGTTCGCCAGGACTCAACTTCAATGCGTAATTACCTATTCGGATGAGGTAGTCTCACCGACAACACTTTTTACGACCGTGTCGTGGTTGCCGTGTTCGACGGGATCCGTTGAGGCCGTCCCACCACAGAGATCGACGCATCGAATGGACTGCCGCATGTGCTCGCTCGCTAACCTGCCACGTGCTCGGTCCTTGTAAGCCGTGCTGTGCCCATTGTCATTTCTAATTGTAGCGTTGCTTTGAGGCGTCCACGTCGACGGCAAAGCTCCCAGCAAGTCCGCAAACCGTTTTGATCTCGTCGCATCGGTGGGTTTGCAGTAATCTGTTTCGCCCTGCGTCGGTCGCAATCACGGTGAGAACGTTTGCGGTTTGTACCAGGATACTGAAGTACAATGCGGGAATACTATGTAAATCTCCGTGCTGTGGACGCATAGACGCCGCAGCTTCTGTCGTTGTGAACGAGGAGCTGCACACGAGCACCTGCACCAACTCGCCGTCTCTTTGCTTGCTGCGGTCAGCAGCGGCCGAATCAAGCGACCCATGCAAGTATTGCGCTGTACTCTGCATTAATTTCACTGGCAGACGACTCCCTCATTGCGCGGGCCGTCAATTGCATCGCCGTGTAAAGTTATTCCGGTGTCGCCGACTGTTGTCCACGCATAATTAACGTGGTGGCGTGTGTATATGCTGGACCGTATTGGCATCCAGCTTGGAACGGCGCTCGATTGTGAGCGCGCGGCGTCGCACTGTTTGCTGTGGTGCCGCCTCGAATCGCCACAAGCTTGTCGATTGCGACCGCTCCCACGTCGCACACCGCCAGTCGTTCATTCTGAATCCCTGAAGTTGGTCTCACACTCCGAGGTCTACTGTCTGACAGACACGCACCGCACCGAGCGAGCATGGTGTGTTGCACAAACACACCATCAACAAGTCTAGACCTACGCTATATGCTAACCTCTACGGTTCGATTAGTTGGACATATCAAATACTGTTGCGACGTAAACGCAGCCATCATCCCTGCGTAAACTTATACAATGTCCCCAAATTGCATACTCACGCGCATCCCTGCCACCTGGGCCGGCGGCGCTCTATTCGCGCGCTGTATTGTACCGTTCTCTCCTCCAATCCAGCAACCTGACCCACACACTGATCCCACGCGCTCCTCCCCTCATCCAACAATCACCTTCCCTCCAAGCACCAAAGACGCCCCAGCCTCGCGGTCAAATCCCCCAAGAAAAACCACCAAAAGCTCACAGTGCGCGACACCAAGCACCCCCATCCGGTTCGTTCATTTCCAGAGACGCCGCGCCCCGCCCAACGGACGCAATCCCATATCCCCCAGGCCCCTCCTACTTAGCGTACTTGCAGCTCTCCCCAGCATGTCTGTGACGCTGTCCAACTCGTTCGCGCTGGCGGCGCAGCCGTACGTGTGCGGCGGGTCGGCGGCCATCGTGGCGGCCATCGCCATCCACCCGATCGACCTGGTCAAGGTGCACCTGCAGCTCGCGGGCCAGACGGGCGCGCAGGTGACGACGCTGGGCGTGGCACGCTCGGTGGTGGCGCGCGAGGGCGTCTCGGGGCTCTACGCCGGCCTGTCGGCGGCAGTCGCGCGTCAAATGGTGTATGGCACGGCGCGCCTCGGCATGCATCGCGCGCTGTCGGATCACCTGATCGCGCGGCGCGTGGCCAACGGCGAGTCGCCGTCGCTGCCGCTGGCGGTCAAGTCGCTCTCGGCCATCACGACAGGCGGAATCGCCGCCACGCTCGGCTGCCCCATGGATGTGGCGCTCGTGCGCATGCAGGCCGACACGCTGGCCAAGGAGGGTGAGAAGCGCGGCTACAAGAACGTGGGCGACGCCATCTTCCGTATCGTGCGCGCCGAGGGCGTTGTAACGCTCTGGCGCGGCAGTATCCCGCTCGTCGCGCGCGGCGCCGCCATGAACCTGGGCATGATGGCGTCCTACGACCAGACCAAGGAGTTCCTGTCGCACCACTACGGCCACGGCTTCTTGACCAACACAGTCGCCAGCGCCGTCTCGGGCTTCGCGTCCGCGTTCACGTCGCTGCCCTTCGACCTCGTCAAGTCGCGCCTCATGAACATGAAGAAGGACCCGACGGGCAAGCTGCCGTACACGGGCGTGGTCGACTGCTTCCGCCAGATCGTCGTCAAGGAGGGACCCGCGAAGCTCTGGCGCGGGTACTGGACGTACTACACGCGCTGCGCGCCCAACGCGATGATTGTGCTGCTCGTTGTCGAGCAGCTCAACTCGGTCTACCGGTCAGCGTTTGGCCTGCCGCCCATGAAGAAGTGAGCGCAGCCGAGCGAGTGACGCGAATGCCACGCATCATGCGGTTGATTTTGAGGTTAGAAGGCGGAGCGATGCGAAACGAGAGGGCGAGGGCGTGGCAGGTAACGCGACGCGGCGACGAGCAGCGTGCGCTTGATCACGTCCGAGAACGTATATACAAAGTAATACACGAAGCAAGAACCTGCAAAACACAGCCAGCGCTCCCGCCGCGGCAACAAGAGCGTCCGTCACGTGTGCGCGCGTGGATGCTGCTGACGTATGCATGCACGTCACTCGTCCATGCAGCCGATTCGGTGTATCCTTTAGATCACTGAGATAGGTTAAAATATTATGTATTCCACTGATTCTGGTGAACTATTCTACATTACACAAGCACATATACTGATATTCAATATGTAAAGTAGTTGAAGTGGTTTACAACGAGTTCGAGACCGCGATGAGAGGAGGACGGAGGCTTTCAACCAGGAGCGCGATTTCTCGCGACAAAGATTTTAGTTGCTGGATATCCGTTCTTCCCTCGGCCACGAGAGGGCTCGAGCGCGTCATTTCATTCCGAGTATCTTGCTTCAGCGGTCTCAGTTGGATGCGTGGCGCTTCGGTGAAGAGTCGTTGGCTAATCGGGCCTTCGAAAGTGAAAGCCGAGCGGTCAGGCGCAATGCTGGCGCTCCCCAATGCTGTCGCCGTCGCTTTTCTGCTAGGTGCAGTGCCGCTGACTGCGGCGGGTACGTCCTGGCCTTGTAGTCGTATGAAATGCGATGTTACTGGCGATGAGCGCCGCTGTTCGACCGACTAGAGTTCGTTTACTACAACTTCAACGGCACGACGGGGCTCGTGCTCAACGGGAACGCCGCGACCAGCAGCTGCGTCCCGTTCCCGGCGGCAAGCACTCCTTAACGCTTTCAGATCTGCGTAGACACTTTTCTCGACTAACTGCGTGTGCTGCAGACGTCGTACTCGGCGCTTGCAGGTGCCAGTGACACCCGAGAGGCCTCGATCGACGTCGTTCAGGCCCAGTTCCTCGAGACGTTCGCCCTCGAGACTCACGAAACCGAGGATCCGAGCACCAGCGACTCGATCGCTGGCCGCTCCGCGATGCTGGGCCACCGCGACGCCTTCGAGGCGAGCTCCAACGAGCAGTGCGCGGTCCGACTGAGGCTTACAGCGTCCCAACCGCGCCAGGTGTCGTCCGTGTGGTACTCGGAGCCGCTCCCGGTGCTACAGAGCTTCGAGACGCGCTTCACGTTCCAGATCACGGATCAGTCGCGCCACTGCTTCGAGCTGCGCGACAAGAACTTCGGCACGCGCCAGTACGAGAGCTGCATGGTGCACGGCGGCGACGGGTTCGCGTTCGTGCTGCACGCGCACGCCAACAAGACGGCGGCGGTCGGCGCCGGCGGCAAGCAGCGGAGCTTGATGGGCTTCGACGGACTCGAGAACTCGCTCGCGATCGAGTTCGACTCGTGGTTCAACAGCGAGGAACGCGAGGAGGCGGACACCTTTTACGACCACGTGACAGTGTACTCGAACGGGCCGAGCGGCAACTCGGTCTCGGAGCGGGCGCGGCTCTCGGCCTCGGCGATCCACGACCTCGCGGACGGCCGCGTCCACGCCGTCAAGATCCGCTACTTCAACGAGCTCCGGTACGAGTACGCACCATACTTCTCGGCCACGAACAACCTCGTCAGGTTCCTCAAGGACGTGTCCGAGGGGCGGCGAGTGGGCACGCTCGCCGTGTTCATAGACGACGGGATCGCAAGCAACACGCCGATCCTCGCGCTGCCCATCAACCTCGCGGCCACGCTGCGCCTCCCCGCCGACGAAGCGTTCGTCGTAAGTGCTTGCTCCGCTGCACGTTGATCTGTTGAGTGTGTCATTGACTCGATTCGTCTGTTGTTGGCAGGGTTTCGCGGCGTCAACGGGCAGTTCGTGGCAAAAGCACGACGTCCTCGGCTGGTACTACTGCACATCCGTGAGTCGCTCGCAATTGGTTAGCCTGAGTGGTCTTCGCAAGCTCACAAGCGTGTGTGTCTCCTGCTGTCTGCACCCGTCAGCCACCGTGTCTGGACGAGGCCGGGGCCGAACGCACGTTCGAGTTCGACTACAACCAGCAGTCCATGCTGTCGACGGCCTCGCACGGCCGCGGCGTGTACCCCGTGTACATTTACCCCGACATGTCGCTCTGGGCGAGGCGCAAGGCGTACTTTAGCGCCGGCCAAAAGGTCGGCCTCACCTCCTGACTGAGTCAATGAAGACGTGAACGCATTGCGAGTGTGGATGGGAACAAAAGTTTTTCCAACATCGCGTTGCCCATGGATCCTCGCGCCAGTTGTCTCGTTAGGTACAGCGATGGCTACTACTCCTACACTGTGCAGTACACATGCACGTGACTAGAGCGCTGACTAAAAGCGTCTCGTCGTCCAGCGCGGCCTGATACGTCCTGTGCATCGTCCGCATCATGTCCACGCGCTCAATCCGATGCCGCCATCATGCCGCCTGCCTCTATCGGATACGTGCCCTCGGTGCTTGGACATCGCGCTCGAGCCAGTTTGACAACCAACTCCCGAGTATTTCCATACATACGCACCAGTCGTTATTTACGTATCATCAATTTTAAACATGTACAGTAGTTGAAAAAAATGTATGTATTGGGGAGCGAGGCATTTGGGTCCGTTTATAAGTATCCGTATGTAACGCTTCCGTAAATAACAATTGATTCAGCGCGCGTCACAAAGACGCCGTTGACACCCTGAAACGGCGTCGATGCGTTTTTTGACCCGCGTGTCTTTTCAACCGCGGCATGGGACGGATCAATCGTACCGCCGCGAGTATGGGGTTGCTGCGATCAGTAGGCTTGTGGGTAGGCCCCTTTCCTGTTCTGTACGTACCCGCGTGGCTCAAAACTGCTCGGCGAAAGAGCCTCGTGCCGCTGTCGCTGCTGCATAGTCAAGGGCCGCCAGACGCAGACGCCAGCTCGCTCGTTTCTTCCTGCTGTAGGCGACGGCACGGCTCCCTTGACCCGGTCGACGTTAAACGAGCAGCTCATTTCGACTTCGTAGGCGTCTAGTCAACAGCATAACAAACGTTCTTATTGACGTCTGCCCTTGGATCTCCTGGCGCTTCAACCTGCCTACTATCAACACGCACAGCACATCACCTCCAGTCGACAGGAACATGGAGGCTCCGACGGTGGAGCGACCGCCGACAGCGACGCTCCGGTGGCGCGCGATCGGCAAGGAGGTGGCGCCGGCGCCGCTAGACGACACGGACGTCAAAGTTGCGGTTACCACGGGCAAGAAAACCAAGGACGACGACGCCGAGACCGCCGACGTGGAGGACGTCGCGATGGACCGGTCGCCGCCGCTCACGCTCCAGTGGGCGGGTCTGGAGCTGCGCGTGCCCGTTCAGAACGCGGCGACCCAGTTGACAGAGCAGAAGGTGATCCTTGAGACGGCGAACGGCGAGGCGCGGCCGGGAGAGCTGCTCGCCATCATGGGGCCGTCCGGCGCGGGCAAGAGCTCGCTGCTCGACTGCATTTCCGGCCACAACGCCGCCGCGACTGGCAGCGTGACGGTGAACGGCGCGCCGTGGACGCCGCAGCTCAAGAAACTGGCGTCGTACGCGCTGCAAGACGATCTGTTCCACGCGACGCTGACGGTCGAAGAGCACCTGATGCTGCAGGCGCGGCTGCGGATGGGCCGCCACGCGACGCAGCAGCAGCGCACCGCGCGCGTGAACGCTGTGCTGGAGGAGCTGGGCCTCACTAAGAGCCGACACACGCTCATCGGCGGCTGGATGCTGCGCGGCATCTCCGGCGGAGAGCGCAAGCGGCTGGCGTTCGCGACCGAGATCTTGACCAACCCGTCCGTGCTGTTCGTGGACGAGCCCACGTCGGGCCTCGACAGCTGCATGGCCAAGGCGGTGATGACGCAGCTCAAGCAGCTCGCGGTTCAGGACGGACGCACGGTGGTTGCTGCCGTCCACCAGCCGTCTTCGGAGGTGTTTGCGCTCTTTGACAAGCTGTACCTGCTCGCGGACGGCGCGACCATCTACTACGGGCGCGGCGTCGACTCGATCTCGTACTTCGCGTCGCTCGGCTTCCAGTGCCCGACGTTCATCAACCCCGCCGACTACTTTATGGACCAGCTCGTGATCATGGACCGCGACTCGGACCCGGAGGGCGTAAGTCGACTCGAGAGGCTCAAGCGCGCGTGGAGGAACGCGCCGCTGCCGACGACGACATCGTGCCGTCCACACTCCAGCACGACCAGGACATCCGCTCTGGAAGCCACGGCGCCCGCGTGGAGCGCTCCAAAGGTCGACGTTGTCGTCTACGTTCATGTCGGGGATGACCACGAGGCGGAGGAGCGAAAACTGCTCGTCTCGTCGTCTGGTAAGACGCTCGATGATGTGACTGCGACGCCACTTCTGGACCTGGAGGGCGAGCGCATGGAGGACCGGAGACTGCCGTTTTGGGGCCAAGTGCGCGTGCTCGCCCAGCGCAACGCGCTGCGGCTCCTGCGCGACCGGATGGCTCTGCGGCTGCAGGTGATCCAGACGCTCATCTTCGCGGCGCTGCTCGGCGCGATCTACTTCCGGCTGGACCTCAACCAGCAGGGCATCGGCAACTTTGCGGGCGCCTTCTTCTACATAGTCACGGACCAAGTGTACTCTGCGTCCATGCCCGGCATCATCTCGGTGCCCGTAGAGCTCCCTATGGTCTATCGCGAGCGGCAGGTTGGGCTGTACAGCGTGGCCGCGTGGTTCGTCGCCAAGAACCTGTGCGAGCTGCCCGGTCAGGTGCTGCTGCCTGTGATCGAGCTCATCCCGATCTACTTGCTGCTGGGCATCTCGGGCCCCAACAGCGGCGGTATCGGCGTGTTCTTGACCATGCTGGTGCTGCTGGTCGCGCTCAACAGTTGCTGCGTGGCGCTCGGCTACGCCGTCTCGTGCGTGTGTCGGCGCGTGGACATCGCTCCGATCGTCGGCAACATGATCATCATGCCGCTGCTGCTGCTCGGCGGGCTGTTCGTGGACGTGGACGCCGTCCCGTTCGCGCTGCGCTGGATCGAGCACGTGACGCCCTTCAAGTACGGCTACTACGGCTTCATGCGCACGTTCTGGCGCAGCGTGACGGCCATCTCGTGCGAGAGCGATAACGCCGCCGACTGCTGGGCGGCCACGGGCGCCGACGTGCTGGCAAAGTACAACATCGCGGACCGCACCGTGTGGCACGATGTCGCCACGCTCGTCTTCCTCAGCGTGGCGTTCCGCGTCGCCGGCTTGGTGGCGCTGCAGCTGTCCGTGCGGTCCAAACAGTAGCGTAGCTGTCCGTGTGTGTCGCTAATATAACAATGTGTTGGAAGGGTGTGGTGAACATGAAACGGGAGCGGCTCGGTTCGATTGCGTTGGGTTAACAAGGCGAAACTTGCAGCGAGGCGCTCTCGACAGTCGACCCGAAAGAGCGTCAGAGGACGCCGCCAAGCAATGACGGAGTTCTTACAGGGCCGACGAGGTGGACGGAGCCGACGGAGCGACCTCGACGATGGCCTCGATCTCGACGGCCACGTTGAGCGGCAGCGCGTTGGTGCCGACGGCCGAGCGCGCGTGCATGCCCTTGGGGCCGAACACCTTGGCAAACGTCTCGGACGCGCCGTTGATGACGCCCGGTTGCGCCGTGAAGCCGTCCACGCAGTTGACGAAGCCCGTGAGCTTGACGATGCGCACGACGTGGTCCAGCTCGCCGCCCAGCTCCTCTGCGCGCGCCATTCATTCAGGTCAGAAGGGGGACACGATGGAGGATACAACTGTACAAGTGGGGCAAGGGGACGCACTCTTGAGCGTGGCCATCAGGCTGAGCGCCACGCGCTGCGCCGCCGCGTAGCCCTCCTCGACCGTCAGGTCCTTGCCCACCTTGCCCGTGATGAGCTCGCCGCTCGCCGCCTGCGCAATGTGCCCCGCTGCCGTCCCGGTCGCCATTCACACACAAGATACCTTTGATTAGACCCCCACTTTTAACTCAGCGGACAGTGCCCCCGCGGCCGACGCACCCGTGTAGATGTAGTTGCCCGTGCGCACAACGTTCACGTAGCTGCCCTTAGGCTCGCCGGCGACCGGCAGCTCGAGCCCGAGCTCCGCGAGACGCTCATCGATCTTGCCCATGGTCGCTGACGTGTTGGCTTGGCTTGGATATAAGCGGTGGAGGTGGCGTGTCAAACCGGGGTGAAATGGGGGGCTTTTTACCGGTGCAGCGGCATTTTGACGTGCCGTAATTATGGTACATTTCGTAGCGAACTTCATACGGATTGCGCAATTCGGACCATTTCGATAGTCCGAATTGCACATAAATTACGTGAAAATTACATCAAATTTAGCAACTTATCGCAATCGTTAAAAGCATGTAACCTGGGTTTCGCGCTGTAGCTAACAATTTTATTTACGTACATGCGCCATGATTAACGCGTAGAAGATGTTGCTTGTCAACCCAAGTGGGATGGCGCTTCGGGAGCTGGTGGCACATTCGGCAGCACGCGGTTCGACCTGGTCACTGCCACCGTCTTCAGTCGGCGCCGCGCGTGTGCATTGGCATTGGGCGGGAACGTATCGAATGGAGTCGCGTAGCGCGTGAAGCCGCGCAGGAAAAGCAACTCGTGCTCGCCACCGGTCACGAGCGCGACCGCAAGCCGGGAGCTCCAGCCGAGGATGGTCAAGACCCGCTGCAGCGAGAAGTCGAACGTGCGTAGCTCAAAGTCGTGGTGCTCACTCGGCTGCCAGTGAATGAGCCGACGGTTGCGCAGCAAGCCGAAGGAGGGTCTCTCGCCTGACCGCGGATCCATACCATCCAGGCGCGAGTCCGAGTAGATGAGGCGGACCGCCAGCAGCACGGCGCCGAACAGCACGAGCACCATGACGGGCGCCGCGAGCTTCTTCGTGAAGCCCATCCTCGTCCTCGCTGCGGGAGGGACGGCGTCGAGCAGCAAGACCCACTGGAACCACAGCCACCAGCTCAGCGCGGCGAGGCACACCGCTGGCTCCCAGCGACTCATGTCGGCCAGGCAGAGCGCGAGGCTGGCCGCCTGGAAGACGGAGAAATTGAAGTCGAACGTGTACGCGAGGGTCCAGAGCAGGTCGCGCTGCGCGAGGCCGACGAACAGGGTCACGAAGGCCAAGAAGCACGCAGCGCCGATCGCGCTCATTGTTGTCACCGCTTTGTTTCTCGCATCGGCGCTGACTTGGAAGCATAGGACTGCGATCCACGTGGCTGCGGTTGCGACGACTCCAATCGTTCCCGCTGTGTAAAATGCGATGTTGAACACGCGCGACCATCGCCAGACGCGAGTCAGCATCCCGGGAAGAAGCATTCGCCGCGCGTCAACAACGAATCTGGCGAGTCCGTGGAGCTTGACAGGCTGCTTCGCGTGTGTCGATATAGTGCCAAAGGCCGTTGAGACAGCGCGGATCGTAACTCGTCCCTTGAGCCGCGGCCGCTCTCGTTTCGGGGACAGTTCGAGGCGCGCCTTGAGCATCACGCAGTGCACAATCGCACAGTCAAGCGACGAGTGGCCGCTCTTGCTCAGGTGCTTGCGAATCGCGAGCTTGATCATGAAGATCGCCAGCGTCGATGACGTGAAGGACATAATATCTCCGCTGCTGAACATGAGGGACCGGGAGGTGACGACAAAATAGCGACCGTCCGCGATGTACCGCATCGCGCAGAGCGTCCCGATCAGGATCATACCGGGGACCGCGGAGCTAACCGTCTTCGTAGCTGCCGCGAACGTGCGGAAGTTGGCGTCAAGCGAGAGCGCCGTCTGCAGCGACACCCACGACGCCAGACACATGAACGAGCGAACGTCGTTGAACACGAACGCGATGGTTAGCCAGTGGACCGCGTTGAGCAGCGACAGGAACCAGTACTCGTAGCTGCTCTTGACCAGCACCGCGACCACGTCGAGAGACAGCAACCCGATGACGAAGACCAGCGGGACGACGCTCAAGAAGAGCACGTAGGTGATGCACGCCCGCACCACCGGCGATGAGGGAAACAGGATGCCGAGGTATACCAGCGACAAGATGCGCGTAACCCGCGATATGAGGTGGTGCTTGTTGCGCGCGATGCCAAGAAACCACTCGTAGTGCGCTGGGGACAGCAGTGTGCCCGCCAGTGTGCGCGTCAGGTCGACCGTGGGCAGTGGATGCGCTAGTCGCAACTCGAAGAACCACTCCTCGCAAGCTCTGGTGACAGCCACCACCCGTGTGGCCGCTATCGGCCGTCGTGCTGACCCCGGATCGCGGGGGACCTCCGCCATAACCCGAGCCATTCGCTCGGCGCCGTGTTTACCCTGGACCTGCGTCAAAGTCGCACAGAGGACACTGATAGTCACTTAAGTCGTCGCTCAGTCTGGCAGTACACTATGCACGATGGGCGGACTCGTGGTCGCCGCCGACCTATATTTACGAGTCTTATAAGCAGCTCGTGTCTAAAAACAAACATCATGCGTCCTCGTGTTCTCTCTTGCGTCTCAGCCAAAGAACTCGCGGGCGGCATCGGGCGGCATCGGGCAGCTCCGAGTTGGACGGCGACAGGACGAGCTGCTGCGACAGGTTGTCGCTGGCGCTGCTGCACTCGAACGTCTTGCGCGGATCGCGCTGCCGCTTGAGCTCCTCGGCGGCGATCTCGACCGCGTCTGTGTTAATCGCGACGTGAACGCACGCGGGGCAAAAGTCGGTCGGGCGCTGGACGATATTGCCTCTTGTGCACGGCCGAACCAGGAAGCTTAGTCGGTGAGTGACAGCGCATGCCTCGCACACGGCGACTGCGCACGCCTGGCACGTCTTGGTGTTGGCCAGCGACTGCTCCCGGCCACACGCCCGGCACGCGACTCGCGGCGGCGTCTTGCTCTCGTTAACGCCGACGCTTACCGTTCTCGATTCGCGGCGCGTCTTGTTGCCGTTCTTGAGCAGCCAGTTGAGCTTCTTCATCTGCCCGCAGTAGATGCCCTTGCGGTACGACATGAGCGCTTTGGACGACCCGGGGATCGCGAGGCTCATCGGTATGTCGCCGACGACATCTACAAAGCCCTTCATGAACGCCTGGACGGTCTCAGGTGCCTTTTGCCGGAACACGCTGCAGATGGAGTAGTTGCCGCGCACGATCTGGAAATCCGACAGCTCGCGCACGCCGGGGATCTGCAGCGAGTGGAGCACGTTGTACCCGAGCCGCTCGCCCTCTGATGTGGTGACGAATCCGATGGCCTCGAGGTATACAAAGTCTCTCGGGCGCAGAACCTTGCGCACCACCCGCGCTGCAAACGGCGCGAGCTCGCTGACGGCCCACTTGAGGTGCAGGCCCTGCAGCGGCTCGTCGACGCTGGGCTGGACGATCGCTGCCAGGATCTTGGAGTCCACGACCTTGTCCTGCATGTAGGAGCTCTTGATCAGCTGCAGCTCGCACGTCGAGGTGTGGTGCAGTACTGTACTGTACTGTACTGTACTGTACATTCGAGATGGGCGATGTACTGAATTAAATTAATATTTTGAGTGGTCGAGCTTTTACAACGCTTTCGCCTACTGATCAGTAAAGCCAATTAGGCAGTGCATCAAAATGTATTATTACAGGGGTTTTATAATTTACTATATTATTCTAATGTGTTTTATAACACATACAAGATAGCAAGACATAAATTCAAAGAGGAGTTCATGCTGGCACCATAGGATTGGCTTGGTGCTCACCACAGTGGTACTTGACACTACCGGTACGTACGGTATGCTGTTTTCGGTGCATGAACAGGCACACCACATAGAGTACAGTACAGTACTGAAGTAGTACATATCGTAATTCAGTAGTACGATTAATACAGTACACCTGCAGTGTGATGTGAGACTTGAACCGACGCTCGCCTGCCCTCTGGTCCATGGTTACAGTACAGTAACTTAGAAGCCATCCTGGCGGCCGTTCCTTTGCTGCATGTGCACTGTAGATGGCTACACTACGCGGAGCACAAGGCGCGTTCAGGAATAAAGCGAAGGTCGCTGGCCGACCAGCTCAGCTCGAACGAGCCCTGTACTGTAGTGTATCGCTGTACGTGCAGTTCGTGCCGAATGTCTCTAAATAGGACTCTCGACGCAAGTCGGTCGTTTCGCATTGCAACAGCACAAGGCCGATGTTCTGCCACGCGTCCGCGCCTACAGGGTAACCACGCAAGCAACAGGAACGTAGCGTGCTGGCATTGTGAAGACGAGAGCCCCGAGTGGACTCACTGGCAGAGTCCTACAGTATTCGCTACTGAATCTAGTTTCGCCGAGACCGAGACAAGGTGGGGAAGACGCTGGACGAGGTGGCTCGCCGCTGCGACGACTGGACGGGGAAGGTCTCGTAGGGGCTCTCGTACTCGATCAGTCCCTGGACAAAGAGGAGCTCGTCCTCGTGGCCGCCAGCGAGCTCGAACGCGAGCCGCGTGCTCCACCCGATGATGCTCGCCGTGCGCTGGATGGCGAACGTGGACCCGCGCATCTCGAACACGACGCGCGGGTCCGCCGAGAGCTCGACCCGCCACAGCAGCAGGTTCTCCAGCACGTCCTCGTCGGGCGAGAAGAACATGGCCATCGCCGACATGAGGGCGCAGAGCAGCAGCAGGGCCATGATCCCGGTCGCGTACTTCTTCTTGAACGCCAGTCGCTGCTTGGCGAGCGGCGTGAGCGTGTCCAGCATGAGGATCCACTGGAACCAGAGCCACCAAGTCGCGACGGGCAGGCACAGATGCGGCTGCCAGCGCATCATGCAGCATAGACAGATGGCCAACGCGTAGATCTGGAACATGGAGAACATAAAGTCGAAGTTGAAGAGCAGCGCAATGAGCACGTCGCGCTGCCACAGACACGCGAAGGACGCGGTGAACACGAGCGACGCGGTGGCAGCAGCGGCGCTCGACACGAGGATCCACGACTCTTGATCACGAGTCAGCCAGAGGAGCAGCCACGTGACGAGCGCCATGGTCACGCCGATCGCGCCGAACGTGTACAGGATTCCGAGTGTCCAGCGCGACCAGCGTCGCGACGCGAGGCACCTGGACTCAGTCGCGTGGGGCATGAGTGTCCTCCCAGCGTCGACGATAAAGATCGGCGCCTTGGATAGCCACAGCTTCTGCATCTTGTGCGGTGCCGTTTGTCTCCGGATGCGGCTGAACTCGGCGGCTTCGTTGGTGGCCACACCGTTGCGTCGGTGCCGCCCGTGAGTCGGAACGAGGCGCAGTCGACCGCGCAGCACGACGCACGGCACTTTGTGGAACCCGACGGGTGTCGTGTGCTTGCGTACGTGCTTGTAGTAGACCTTTTTGAACAGGAAGAGCACGAGCGTCGACGTCGTGAAGAGCACAATGTCCGTCGCAACCACCGGGACGCCCCGGATAGTCACGGAGACGCGTGTCGAGCCGGCGATCAGATGCAGCGAGCAGCACGCGCCAATTGCTATGACGGCCGGGATGCCGACCAGAACAGACCGCGTCGCCATGGGGAACGTGCGGTAGTTGGCGTCGATCGTGATGATCGTCTGGATGCTGAGCCACGTGGTGATGCACGTGAGCGCCCGCACGTCGCCGAAGATGCCGGCGAGCGCGATGAACTGGACAGCGTTGACGATCAACATAAACCAGAACTCGTAACTCGACACGAGCAGCGCGATGATCTCGAGGGACAAAAAGCCGACGACGCCCACGAGCGTCGCGATGGACCCCAGGTAGGCCAGCGCCAGTGCCGTGCGCGCGTCCGAGTCTCGCAGCACGAGCACGCCGAAGTAGCCGATCGAGAGCACGCGGTACAGGTGCGAGACGAAGTGGAAGCGCGTGCGCATAAAGTTGAGCAGGCTCACGTAGCTGCCCTTAGGCAGCAGCCTCATGGCGAGCGTGTTGGAGATGTTGACCGTCGGCAGCGGGCGCGACAGCTGCAGCTCATAGAGAGGGATCGAGCTCTCGCTGGGCACTCGGGGCAGCACTGGCGTCCGACCGAGCAGGTACTTCTGCTTGAGGCTCCGGAGAATCTCCTCGTGCGGGCCGTTCACCGGCGCCACCTGTGAACTCATCGCCGTCGCGAGCTCTTGAACTTGGCCGAGTTGATTCAACAACCATGCACGACGAGCGAGTCCTTGTCCTCGAACGCGCAATACTACATCTAAGAATAGGCGACTACCTTCTGCGTCAACACGCTAATTGTTGTTTCACGTGTGTGTGTCGGTCGAGAGTGTCAGTAGCGATGTATTTTCATCATGGCCTTCTAGTCTTGGATTGAGGTTTGGGCCGAGCGGGGATCGGGAAGGTGGTCGTCGCTGGGTATAGCCCGGCAGCAGCGTCTGACTCATCCATGCGACTGTATTCCATGACCGCCTTTGATACCGCGAGCAGCTCCATGACTCGTCGACGCATGCTCGACTCGCTCTTGTTGTGAGCCTTGCGACGCCCGCGCTTCTTGCGACTGGGCTCCTTGGTTTCCGTTGACGAGCACACTTCGTCGACCTTTCTGGTTTCGAGCGCAGACGGTGACTTGGCTGGTTCGGCACAGGAATCTTTCACATCGCACTCTGGGCCGTCGCCAGCGGATAGACGAGTCGGCACCAAGCGGTCTGAAGCTCTTGATGCAGCGCTGAATTCATGACTGGAACTGTCCACCATATTGTTGGACTGGTTTGGCCGCGATGACGGCGCTTGCGTCTTTTGAAATGGTGGATTGGCCGTTGATCGCGAGGGTGGTGCTGAGTGCGTGACCATTTTTCGCTCGCTACGACTGGGTCCTGCCGTACACACGCGCTCGAGGCGCCGCCGGTTCGCATACGCGAACGATGCGGACGCTGCAGCCGTCTCAGTGCCTCCATCAAGCTGTTTGATCTCGCCTTCACCGCTTCTTGCAGTAGAATACGCACTGCGTTCCGTCGTTGACGTGGTTCTGGGGCGCTCCCGAGGCCGCTTTGGCGAAAATAGTCCATCATGTGCTGATGACTCCTCTTGCCGGGGCGAGATGCATCCAGTTACGTTCTCGCTGCTGTCGATGACTTCCCATACCGGATTCCACGGTAGGTCTCGCCGCTCTTTGTCGAACGCGGTCTTGGAGAGGCTCATGGGCGTCCTTGTCGGGCTCGAGGCCGCAGTGAAACGCGCTTGTGAGGCCAAATCCGTGACATGGTGCGATTTCATCCATTCCTCACGCCGCACCGACTCAAGTTGCAATTTCTGCGCTTGCATTTGCCGCTGTGGCTGAGCTTCAGAGCTGACGCGATGCTGGGCGTAGGTCCATGACGCCTGCAGGTGTTGGAGAGCATCAGTGGCGCCTGTTCGCTGCTTCTCAGTATTCAGAGCGTCGTCGTCGCCTTGCTCTTGTTGGGCAACATCTCGCATGAGTGCCTCAATGTAGCGCGCAGTGTTGATGTAGTCGTCGTGGGCAGGTTCCGAGTCGCCAAATACGTTGCTCGGCATTGCATTCGCGCGAAGCTGCACTCGTTTCGACCGCTCTTCGTCCGGCATCCACTTCTCTTCGTCCAGCATGTTGAGCAGCTTGGTGTCACGCTCAAACAGCTCGCTGAACTGGTCCACCAGCTTCCCGTCGATGCCATTACTTTCATCACAGGTGTCTGCTTCAGAAGGGACATGAACAGCCATCTCCCGGAAGAACGAAGCGAGCAACTGCACTTGGGTTTCAAAGACGTCATCCGAGGCGGGAACGTGGGCTAGTAAGCTGCTGCATGCCAACTGGTTGCCTGGGCAAGAGCTTCCCGTCGGTGGCTGGCGACTGCGCTTAAACGACGCGTTCTGCTTCGCCAAGAGCTCCGTCAGGCCGTCTGCAAAAGCCTTCTCGCGCTCGATAACCCGTGCATGTCGAGCCATCTCGCGAGCCTTAAGAAACTGCACCGTGGACAGATAACGCGTTAGTACGAAGTACTGTCAAGTCTAAGCGGTTGTGCGTTTACCTTGCCGCGTAGGGTGACGGCTGCCGTCAGCGTCTTCATGCTGTCGACCTTGGCGCCTTCGATGAACTCGGGCAGCGGTTCCGCATGGGCTTGCTTCTTCCGCTTCTGCCTCAGCTTAAGTAGACACCGTAGCAGAGCAGCGCCATTTGAATGTCCAGCCTTGGCGGCAACAGACAGCTCCTCGTTCTCCTCCTCCTCATCACACTGGGTGTCATTGGAAGCGGTTCCTTGGCTGGTTGTTGGATCATGGCCACTGGACACAGCATCATTACTGGAAGCCGCGCCACCATCGGTCGCATCTTCGCCGCTGTCCGCTATCCTGTCGTAGACCACCTCGTAGTAGACGCCATGCAGCGAGAAAATGTACAGATAGTACAATCCGCTGGTGTTTTGAGCGGGATTGGTCGGAGCCTGAACGACAATCTGCTTGTTCTCGTCAGCAGCACTGCCGCAAACGTCGTCACCGCACAGTCAGATACTCTTTTTCAGCTGCTGCTAACAGCGATAGCGGCAAAAAGCAAGCGCTTTACCCCATTGCGCAACACCATTGCTGGGGCAACGCACCCGTCTGGCGATGAACGCCGGCGCCATTCGGAGCTGCGAACTCATTTTGGTCCTTGACGACAAACACAAACGTGTGCGATGACAGCCCTCCCGTGTCGATGTCTGTCGTCGAAGGCGTCGTCAAGTCAGCGCTCGCGTCGTCGATGACCATCTTGGTCGCTGCCGTCGACGACTGAGAAACAACGGTTACGGCGCCGGCCCCGCCACCGGAGTTCGTACTCTGCAGCAGCGACGTCTTGAGCGTCACAACAAACGCCTCGCGTCGCTGGCGATGGTCCAAGACGATCAGTTGACTGCCCTGCCGATCGATGCGGCAGCACGTGCTCTCATCACCGCCGTACGCGATCGCGGTCGGATCCTGAATGCTCGTGTACACGGTGAAAATGGGCGTTGGGGTGCGTTTCGAGTCCGCAGACTCGTCACTTGCTCCCAGATGAAGCTGCTGCTCGTGGCTGTCGAGCAGCCGCAGACACCCGTAGAGCCTCCGCGCGCGCTGGCTGATGGACGCGCTCGGAACGAGAAAGACCGACGGCTGCGCGCCGCCCCAGTCGCGGTGTCCACAGGATCTGCTTCTCCATCTCGATCAAGTGCGTCTTGAGCGCAATCGTCTTGCGGCGGACGCTCGTGCGGCTGTCGCGCTCGCGAACCAGCAGCTTGGCGCTCGAGCTTAGCTGGAACTCAAATGGCCTGTGGGTCGACATTGAGGCAGCAAAGAGCCGAGTTAGCGGCTTCCGAGCTCATTGTCATTGAATAGACCCGAGCATACCTACTTCTCATTTCCAGCTAGTACCATGAGGACCATTGGCGACGCGGACGCCTTCGCCTGTACGATGATAAGTGAGCAGCGAGGCAAGTGTAAGCGCCAGCGCAACAGTTGGGGCATGACGCCGACAGCACGCACGCACCCTGAGCTCGTAGTACTGCGGCTTCTGGCGAGGCTTGCAGGGCACGAGCTGGCTCAGCGGGATCGTGTGCCACCGCAGTTGCTGGGCTGTTATCGACGAAGTGGGCGGTTGATCTCGCGTCTTGTCGCTTGGTGTCTTGTCGTGCGCGTCGTCGTGAACAGGGGTCAGCGACGTCTGAAGGCGGTCCGCAAGATGATGAAGGAACTCTAGACACCTGTCCACATTGCCATTCTGGGCAGCCAATGCGTGCGGTTAGATCGTGATAGAGATCTGCTAAGGGCACAAACGGTACCTACCGTGCACGCGACGGCCAGGTCGATGAGCGACACGGTGAAGCCTTCGAGGCTGAGTCCTTCGTTGCCGTAGGCGTCAAAGTCGCGGTCGCTCTGCCAGTCGCGCTCCATGAGCTCTTGCACCTCGAAGCTCGGGAGACCCGGGAACATCCACAGCAGAACGTTGACCATCATGGCGAAGTAGCGCGGCGCACCAAGCTCCTGCCACTCGGGGATCTACAATGCAACAAGGCAGACGACTCGCATCATGAGGAAGAGAGGTACAACTTGATGGCGTATTGGCGAGAGGTGCACCTGTGTGTTCCTGTCGGCGTTCCGTGGTCCAAAGTGCGCGAGCGGCCAGCACACGTCGGCTACGAGCTGCAGCACGCGCTAGTCCACATAGGGGCCGACCAGCTCTCGCAGCGAGCCGTCGGGCTCGGCTGGAGCGGAGACCCCGGGCGCAACCTGGTCAAGCAGGAAGCGCACGCGCGGCTGGTAATTGGCGCGTAGTTGCTCATAACCGCGTCGAGTGCGGATGCTCCGGCCTCCTCGCGCCACGCGACGCGCCAGGAACGCGTGGTAGCATTCCTGCAGCCGCTCCTCCTCCTCCTCCGGCGTGTCCACAGCGGCTTGGTCATCGCCCGTAACGGGCGTTGGCTCCATCAGAAGCTGCACCATGGAGCATTCAGCGTGACTGCTCGTCTTTTGGTCGCGTCGCTTAGCAACGGCTATATATGCAAATAAAATAAATATGGCGCTTTTAAATTGTGAAATTGAGTAGTTGAAGAGCCACCGCTTCAACATCCATGTTGAAGCTGTCATTGAATTACTTTATTTACATATATACAGGTTTAAGAATACAGTATTTCCATATTTATGCTTTTGAGGAGCGCACAAAACTGTCGTTGTGGAGTCGATGAACACAACAAGCCACATACTTCGAAGTACAAATCGGGACACGTTCCCACGTTAAATAGTCGCGTCTACATTCTGGTGGCCGCAGAGTTGCATGGCTTGGTCATGGCCCCGCGGTTCAAACTTGCGGCAGGGCGCGATCCTTGAGGCTCGCGGTCTTGCACCAGTCGACGCCGAGGAACTTGAACACGTCGAACTCGGGGTCGTGCACGTTGACGCCCGTCATGCGGTCGTAGACCTTGCGGTACTTGAGCGCCTTCTTGGCGAGCAGCGCGCTGTTGCTGCTCGCATCCGTCGCGGACGACGAGGCGGTCGCCGCGGCCATCAGACTCCGCGTGCGCGCCTCGGACCGGAGGCGGTAGGCATCGTCCTGGTAGCAGATGCGGATGCGGTGCGGGTGCCTCCTCGCCGACTCGGACGCGTCCGTCAAGCTGCCGGTCGACCGCGCGCGCTGGCGGATCGGAGACGCCGGCGGCGGGATCTCCCCCAGCTCGTCCTCGTCCAGCGACAGTGCCGACTCGCTGTGCCGCATGGCGAACGCGCGGTCGTCCTCTTGGAAGCACACGGACGACGCCGCCCTCCTCGATCGCCCGGGGGCCGACTGCGGTCGCAGCGCCTTGCGACCCACCACGAGCTCGGCACGCTCGTCGACCGGAGAGAGACCAGTAGTGGGCGCCATGACGTACTGAGACGGGATCGGAGATCGACGTGGGAACTTGGGGAATAAGCTCTCCGACCCCAACGGCGGACGCAAAAGAGAACTCGACAAGGGGGAGGGCGAGGAAGGAAACCCTTCTCTTGTCCAGCACACCACGGCGTTCGACGCTTTGCGGCGGCGGCTTTTTTGCCGGCGGCGGGCATATTTTCCGTAAATTTTCGAAGGAACCGGCCCCTCCCGTCGGTATCCACCGCGGGCGCGCCCACTCGCAGCAGCGCCGCTTCAACCTTATTTATTCGTTCATAGAGGTTATATACATGTGTAAATATCATAATAAATATTTTAAACTTATATTAAATATTGGGATAATCGAAAGCAGGAGGTATTCGAGTGAGGAGATTGGCGCCGAAGCGGTCCGAAGCGCATTTTTTTGCTGGAGAACAGCTCGAAGGCGGGGATCTTTTCGCGCTCGTCTGTTGCCGCGTGATGAAGCGCGCGCTATCTTTTTTTTTCCTTCCAGCAACCAAGGCTGGAGACAGTTTCATAGGCTCGAGATGGAGGCGATCCAGCGAACAGAAGAGCTGGGGCGAGGACCAAACGCCGCGCGCCGAGACTCGCCCCGTCAACGTACTGTAGGAAGAGAACGGAGGTGCTCGTTGTCGCCGCGATGGGCTAAAGTGGGCAGCAGGTTGGGCTTTTGGTGGGAGACGAGTGTGCAGCGCAGACTCTAAACGGAACGTACACAGCGAGAGAGCAACAACTTGTGGACGGTCATGAAAGGCTTGTTCAACAGTACTGTAGGAATTGCAGTACTGTACCGTGGACACCTCGCCCGGTGCATGCAGTTGTTGGTTCGAATGCTTGTCCATTCCATTCGTCGATACAGTACTGTACCGCTAGAGTAAGGGTTTAATTCTGAGTGACCAGGTTCAAGTTCAACCTCTGACTGGACGCCTCCCTACAGAACACTGTACACTGTTCAGTAACAGTGCTCAATTGTAGTCGTCCGCCGGTCCAACCAACCCTGTCGACACCTTCGAACCCATGCGGAGAGCGAGGCACTCCGCCAAGAACCTCTGAAGGTCACTAACACAACATTTCGATGCAAGTTTGAAGTGCGCTTCGTCGAATGTAGCTCGTGAACCGGTCGATGACGGATGGGTGTGAGTCGGCCGTGACTGTCGCTTTTGCTCGACGTCCGCCCCACCGACAGATCATTTAGTTGTGGCGACGGGCGACCGTCGGGTTTTGATCGAGTGTAAAGCTGTGGAGGTGAGTTGACGGCTAAGCGTGCGAGAACTTGCAGGATGGGCGACCGCAGTCGCTAAGTGGTTCGATCGGTGCCACTCAGTCGGCGGAAGGCCGAGTTATGGACAGTGGCCAGTCGTCCAGGGTCGCATCTGCAACGAAACACTCCACACAAACTGTATAATCAAATAATTTGGCGTAATGCATATTCCGCGTGTGTGCATAAGACATGAACAGCATACTTCAATTGATCACACAAATACAGTATATGCCTACAGTTAATCGGCACAGGCGCATGATAATCGGAAAGACGAAATGATGCATTCGTTGTGGAAGCCGAGAAATCGATCGAAGCGCCGACGTTGACAACACTGGCCAAGGAGACGGGAAGAAACCGGCTCAGAACTGCGAGATATCTCACAGACAATGCGGTGAACGCGTCGACAACGTTCCGGTAATAGTCCAGGAACTTTTCGAAGAGCGAGAAAAAATTACAGTATTATACAGTAGTAAATGCAGTACAGTACACTGTACGGTAAAAATATACAAAACGAGAACATGAACTCGAAGATTGGGTTGCATTTGAATCTCGCTTGAGAGCGTCCCAAGCCGGGGCTCCCACCATGCGCACCTTAGGCTAGCGCTCCGCTCTGAAGATCACCTCACCCACTACTGTGCTGTACAGTAGTCTACTGTAGTAATGGCTCCATTGTTCCCTAGACGCTGCGCGTTCCGAATGGGGTCTGCACTGGGTGAGGTGTCAATCTGGATGATCGATTCAGTGCTGGTGGTCCGTGAGCATGGTAACCATTCTCCAAAGCTACATTTATTTTTGTGTCTGTCGAAACGCCATAGTAGCGCTTGCGTGTGAATATTATCGGTGCTCTCCTTGCCTTCCCGATATGCCGAGGTAACTCTGCAAGCAGTCGCTCGTACCGGTACTAAAGTATCACCACCGTGGAGTCAAGCCGAGCGGCGTCTCAGCAACCTTCGGTATCGCCGCGCTTTGCGCGCGATCTGGCCATTCCTGGACGAGCCCTGGGGGCTCGTTGCCATCCGAAAGGCCTGCTGTAGATTCCCCTCGATTTGTTGACGGAACGGCTCGTTGCAAACGAACGCCTGCCACTGTCCACGTGTACTTCTTCAGGTCTCGTTGGAGTTGCTCTAAACCTCGGACCGCGGTTTTCCGTCACGGTTCCAGGTATTGTGATCCAATCCGACTTAAATGATGAATCTTCGCCCGTCCAACCCCATGGCGAAGTGCTGGCGCAGATTGGAGATCGAGCGAGGACCCGCATACCCAGCACCGCCACCTGTGCCTTTTGGAACATCCTTCGTTGGTGCTTTGCTCGAAATGGTGGATCGTTCATGCACTGTTTTATTGCCGTCTTACGCCTTGACGATCCGACCTGGAAGGGGGATTTCACCTCCATAGAAGATATACACTGCGGAGAGTACACAGCAGGGTAGCCCTCACAACGACAACATAGACCAACCCATTCTTCGAGTCGACTTCAGCTTGTGTGAACCACATCACAAGTTGAAGTTGCTTATATACGAAGTAAGTATGCTACAATACTGTATATCGGTGGCCAACGTGATTCGAATTCGCTAATTGCGTTACCACCCCAGAAGAAAGATTGACGCTGCTGCCCTCTCGTCGGATGAATCCGCACCGCATCGCCCCAAAGGAATTACGCCCACCGTGGAAATTTTAAAAAAGCCGCCAAAGGCGCAATGAGCAGTGAGCGCAGTCACGAACGCCGTCACTGGGTGATGCGAAAACGCCCGCGTCAGGCACAATTCTCTGCAGCTATCGAACTCAAATGACGAAATCTTCGCCCGTCCCTCGACTCGCAAGCGCCGCGTGGTCGAAGCGATGCGCTGAGCGTTTACTGAAAGCTTCGACCGAACGGGGGCCTTCCTCAGTGTGAAACATCTTACATTGCGAAGTGCAAGTGCTAGTACAGAGGCATCCGCCCAGTGAGGATCCGCCTGTCCAGCGCTGCACTGCATCGCAACCAAGGCCCTCTGAAACATCCTTCCTGCTCGGAAAGGTGGAACGCGTGCGTCCTGTTCTCCCGCTGTATTGTCTTGTGTTGTACGGATCCAACCCGGAGGCCAGATGCAGTATCATCTCCGTGGAAGATTCTGAGCTTCTTGAACTTGGGCGTGGTCGAGAGTGCTCGTGGGCAAGACGTAGTGGGGAAACGTGGAAATCATGAGAGGTGGGTGCCTTCGCTGCGGGTGGTGCTGTAGCGCGTTTCGTTGTTGAGTGATGGGGAATTTCCACGCGATCCACGCGGACGCGACTGTCGCCGAGCGTCTTTGCGCGTCTATTTGATTACAGTCTAACGTGATACCTTGTTTCGTTCTGCTTCGAACAGTCGCACATCTGCAAGAACGTACCGAACGATCACCTTGTCCGGCTCACTCAGCGCCTCACTTTGGCTTTCACCGTGGACACGCCGGCAGCACCAGAGGCGGCTTATCCCCACGGTGAACGTCATGCCCAACGCCAGCCTTCCGCTCGAGTGGGAGGTGTCGAGACCGGAACGAGTGCAGGTGCCTTCGACGGCGGTGCTAACTACCAATAGCACGAAGCCAGACATCGAGACATCGAGCTGCCATGTGTGCCCGCAGCGGTTCGTGCGAACCTCGCGCGGTGTCCGGCTCCACGACGCTGAGTTCCAGCAACGGGCGGACGCAAAGGTGGTGACACTCAAGGCGTCGGCGATCGGAGCCAGCGGTTTGCCCACGAACGCTGCCATCGCGCGCAAGACTCTCCGATATCGAGAGGCCACGAGGCTGGCCTGAGCATCACGACTGGGACTCGGAGTGGGCAGTCGGCATATTTATGGTGTCAAGCGCGATCGAGTGTATTTTCTTGTGTTACTAGCGACTCGGAGCTCCGGGAGGTCGAGCACAACAAGTGCAGTACATGCCCGGGTACATCCTCATTGGGCTCTTCGCGATGGAGGCGCTGCGCTACCAGTACAGCGGCGACAATGTACTGGAGTGGGGCCCCACCAACCGGAGTTTGAGAGCGGCATGAAGCCATCACTAATACCATCGAACTCGAGCTTGGCGTTCGTGTTTGCTTCTTCTATGCCGACTTGGCTTTGAAATCGGCGGCCTTGCCCTCCTTTAGCTCGTTCAGCCGGAACACGGCGACGATGCCGGGCTAACGCATTAAACAAATGAACAAACCAGCAGACATGAGAGACCCATATCAACGCGAAACATCAGCAGCACGAGACCAACCGTACCCGGTGCAGCACCGTCTTGATGATCTTGTCCTTGGCGTCGAACTGGGGGAGCCGCACGGCCTCCTTGCCGTCCTGGAACAGAATGAGCGTCGGCAGCTGCCAGCTCGTCGCCGACACGTCAATGTTGTACTCGGTCGCGAGGTCCGTCCACTGGTTCAGGTCCACCTTGCCGAACTGCAGCGACTCGGACGAGTACGTTAGCGACAGCTCGGCCATCATGGCGTCGTGCTCGAGGCAGTAGTCGCTCCACTCAGCGTAGAAGTACACGAGCCAGTTCCTGGCCGCCGGCTTCTTGGCGCGCTTAATGAGCCGCTCCACCAGCGCCGGGTTCAGCACCCGGATCTTGGACGGACCGCTGTACACGGGCAGCCCCACCCCGGCAAACAGCACTGCAAGTGGAGGTGGGGGTACTCATTAGCACGTGAAGGATACTCCTCCAACGGCGACAGAACGACGCTACGCACCGACGCAGTAGGCGGCGTACCACCCAAAGAGCGTCATGTCCAGGTAGTAGAGCGCCGCGAGCACGCCCACTTTGCCGTACATGAAGAACAGCGCGACCACGCCGTCGCTCGTGGCCTTTTTGCGGTAGTTGATGACCCACGAGAGCGCCGCCAGCAAGAAGATCTCGTGCTCCTGCACAGCACATCGTCCATATACGTAGAATAGAAGAGTTAGACGCGCGACTTGGAGCCTTTCAATCGATAGGCTGCTCGCTCCAGCTTCCTCCCATCGCTTTACCAGCGGTATGCCGAGGTAGTTGTTGCGGTCCTGCAGCTCCTCGCTCGAGAACAAGTAGCGGATCGGCAGGTACACGAGCAGCGCCACCGCGTTGCAGATGTAGTACGGAGCCAAGTAGCGCTTCCACAACCCCGCGGCGGCGGGGGTGGGCGCCGCAGGAGCCGCAGAAGCCGGCGCCTCCTCAGTCGTCTCCGTCGTCTCCATGGACGTCTTGGTCTTCCGCCCCATTGCTCGCTTGTTGCAGTGTGTGTGGGCAGCTCCATTCCGGCCATCGTTACTTCAATTCAAATATGAATCGTGACTTCAGCTCACAAAACGCGATTCAAAAAGTGAACACAATTGCGGAGTACGGTAGAATAGAATAAAAGTTCGGACCAAACAAAAATTGGCTGTTTTCTAATGGCGCGTTTAAATCTATTTTACCCAATCATGGATTACGATATACGGTATTTTGTCCAATCTGTGTCATTATTATCTAATTTGAGGTTAGGTAAAATTTTC
>JAADYG010000271.1:0-39188 GCA_023338115.1 Phytopythium boreale
AGATACAGATACAGATACAGATACAGATACAGATACAGATACAGATACAGATACAGATACAGATACAGATACAGATACAGATACAGATACAGATGTGACCAGCTCAAGGACTCGCATCACTCGACCAGCTTACCTGCTTGGCCTCCACCAGTCGGCTCTTGGGCTGCTCCATCGTCTTGCGTGCTGCCGAGACTTGACTTCTCCACAGGAATGCGGGACTTGCGCGTCTTCCGCCCGCCCCGATCGCGCGCTGCCGCCTTGCTCCTCCGCTTTTAGCCGCCCGCGCTTCCTATAAATAGGCCAGGTGAGTTGCAAACCAGGTCGGGATCCTTTGGACGCGAAACCAATCCGCACGGCCATCTCCTCCACTTGAGACCGCTGCCTCGCTCGCTCGCGCACTCGATCCTCGTCAATCCTCATCATCTACATACATTTCAATAGCAGAAGACGAGCGGTGCTCGCCCCTCTTCCACACATCCAACACCACAGGGATCTACGAGGCGATGGCGAGCGCCTCGTCACCGCCGTCCGCGCCGTCAGCGACGCTGCCGGCCGTGCTGCCGCCCACGTCCAGTCCGTTCGTGTCGATGCTCGCCGCGTACTTGCTCGCGAGTTCCAGGTCTGCCTTGAGTTGCTCCATGCCGGACGACAACAGCTCCCACAGGTCGGGCGCGGCGGTCTGCGAAGCCGCGAGGCGGTCCTCGTCCGGCAGGTCCGTGTACTGCGACAACTGCTCCGTCAACCGATGCGCGCGCGCCGCGAGCACGTTGTTCTCCGCCTGCAGCTCCGCCAGCTTCATGCGCAGCTCGTCATGCGCGTCTGCGTCATCGTGCCGCGCCATGAGCGCGTGCTCGAGCTCCGCCTGCAGCGTGCTGTTCACCTCGTGCAGCCGCCCGATCTCCATGTGCGCCTCCTCCTCCAGGTGTACCGCGAAGCCCTCGGCGCGCGACAGCTTCTCCTCTAGCGCATCCACCGAGCGCCGCGCGTCCTCCAGCGCGCGTTCAAGTTCCTTTGAGCGCGCCTCAAGTGAATGGCGCGCGTCCTGCTGCTCCATACACAGCGTGCGAAGCCGCTCTGCCTCCTGCGCAAGCGCGTTCTTCTCCGACTGCGTGTGCGCCACCAGCGCATGAACGGTGCGCAATTCCTCGCGCGACTTGGCGACCTCGGTCGACAACGCGCGCTGCTGCTCTTGGCCTGTCTCCTGTGCGCGGCGCAGTTCCTCGATCTCGTGGAGCGCGCGCTGCTTCTCCGCCGCAGTTTGCGCGGTGGCCGCCTCCATGTGCTCGCGCATACGCTCGACCTCGGCCACGAGCGACATGTTCTTTTTGGTCAGCGCCTCCAGCTGCGACTGCGCCGAGCGCTGGTCCTCACCAGCGCGCTCGGTCTGCTGCTCGAGCGCCGAGATCTTGCCGCGCGATTTGTCCAGCGTCGCCGACAGCTCCTCGTTCGCGCGCTGCAGATCAGAAGCAGACGACTCCGCTCTCTCCGCATGTGCCGCCGCCTGCGCCCGCGCACTCTCTAGGTGCGCACGCTCGTTCTGAGCGGCAGTCAGCTGCTGAGAAAGCTCCTCGTTGCTCTGCTTCAGCCGGTCATTGACCACGCTCAGCTGCTGAATGCTCTGCTTGAGATGCTCAAGCTCGCCGCGGACAGTCTGTGCCTCACGGGAAGCGCGCTCGAGTTCTTCGGCCGTCCGCTTGAGAGCTTCACGCTCCGCGTTCGAAGCCTCCAGCTGCAAGCGGCACTGCACAAGCTCCTCCTCGACTTCCTCCAGCCTCTCCTGCAACTCCATGGAGCCCTGCATGTTCTCCTGACTCACGTCGTGCAGGTTCTGAATCTGCTGTTCAAGCGTCTGCTTCTCCTGCTCATACGAACGCTTGGCATCCTCCAGTGCCTGCGAGTGGCGCTGCTGCATCTCGTCCAGCGACGCCTGCTTCTCCGCCGCTATCGCTGCAAGTTCGTGACGCGCATGCTCCACCTTCCTAGCGGCTTCCTCTTCAATTTGCGACTTCTCCGCCGCTACCGCGGACAGTTCGTGACGCATGCGCTCCAATTTGCCAGCAACTTCTTCTTCGAAACGCTGCTTCTCCGCAGCTATTGACGCCAGCTCATGACGAGCACGCTCCAACTTAGCAGCAATGCCGTCTTCGGCCTGCTGCTTCTCCGCCTGGGCAGACACGAGCGCCTCCTTGGCTGCAGCGAGCTCCGAGTGGAGCTTCTCCACTGTCGCATTCGCCTGGTCAAGCTGCTGCTGGATCGACTGAGCCGCTGCCTCCTTGTCCTTGGTCACAGCCTCAAACCGTTCCTTCCACTCCTCCGCTTCGATGCCAAGCTGCAGGTTGGCGCTCTCGGACTCGGCAAACTCCTCCTGCATCTCTTGCAGCGCGTCTTTGGTGCTCAAGAGTTCCGTCTCAAGAGCATGAAGACGCTGTGCCGACTCCTGAGTGTGGGCATCATTGTAAGCGCGAAGGTCCGACAATTCCCGCTGCGCAGCCTCCAGCGCCTGGCTCTTCTCGTTAACCGCCGCATGATCTGTCTCTAGCTGCATCGACAGTGATTGGTGCTCGTTCTGCAAGCGCGAAAGCTCCGATTCCAGCGCGCGGACTTGCTCCTCGTCGTGTCGACTCGCGTCATGCTGCGCGCTGGCGGCTTCGTCGACTTGCTGCTTCAGCGCCTCCACCTCGCGTGTCAAGTTCGCGTTCATCTCCTGCAGTTGCCCGATGTATGCCGTCGCTTCGTTCAGGTCGAACGTCAGCTGCGTCATCGTGCCTTCGTCGATCTGCTTGACCTCCACGAGCTCACTGTGCAGCGCCTTCAGCTGCTCAAACTCGTGAGCGAGAGCCGCGTAGCTGTTCTCAAGCCCCATGATTTTCTGTTCGCGGTCCTGGAGCACTTGGTGCAGCTCCACAATCTCATCCTGACCACTCAAGAGCTGCTCGTGCTCGTCTTGAGCATTCCCGTTCGCGAAAAGAGCGTCGCCTGTAGGAACGAGCACCGCGCCCCCGTCCTCGTCGCTAGCCGCACCTCCGCCGTCAGTGAACAGCTTGTATTGCTCTTCCAGCCACGTGTTGCGGTTGTTAAGGTGCAGATTCAGCTCCATGGCGTCCGACAACTCTCGCTGAGCAGCAGCGACCTGGTCCGTCAGCATGCGAATCGCTCCGCTTTCCCACTCGCGCCTAGATTGATAACGGCAGCAAAGCATACAAGTGAGACCTTGTGCTTGGAACCGTACAACACCCATACTCATGACGTACTTGTCGTCGTCAGTCGAAGGCGAGTCATCCGTGCGAATGACCTCACTCGGCGTGTGGTTTCGCTCCCACTGGACGGCTGACAGCGCCTGATCCTTTTCGTCTAGCTGCTGCTGAAGCAGCTCGAGCTGACGCTCCAGCTCGCTGACTTGGTCTTGCAAGGACGATTGTCCCGATAGGGCGCTCATCTGAACTTCCTGATCCTTGGCTAACAAGCCAGCGGTCATGGCCTCCAACTGCTGCTTGAGGTCTTCATTGTGCTGCCACAGACCTGCGCAGTCGTGCTTGTAGTCCTCGAGCTCTTGGGTCAGCTTCGAAATTGTTTCGCCCTGCTCGCGTTCCCGAGCGAGGAGTTCCTCGACGCGGGTATGTTGAGCAGTAGACGAGTCATGCTGCTCGCCAGAGATGCGATCAACCTGCTCCTGAAGTTGCGCGTTCTTCTCCGTCAGCGAATTCAGCTGATGATCGAGCTCGTCGTGCTTGTTCGTCGCATCTTGGACCGCCACGTGGCTTTCCTTAAGCTGTTCTTCCTTGTCAGCCAACTGAGCCTCGAGCGCATCACGCGCATCTCTCAATGACTCCACCAGCTCGTCCTTTTCCTCGAGTTGGTGCTGGAAAGACGCACTTGCCGCTTCTTGTGCTTGGCTGCGTTTATGACCACACGGCAAACACATTAGGCACTCCACGCACGCAACTGGAAGACCATCCGCGACGTGTCTCACCTCTCGGCGTCATGCGCCTGCTGCTTCGTTCGCTCACACTCGGCCTCCAGCTCCGCCACGCGCTCGTCGTACTCGCTCTTGACACGAGCCAGCTCCTCGTCCTTGGTGTCCAGCGCGGCCTTACACTCCTTCAGCTCGTGGTCTTTCTGCTCGATCTCGCGCTCAAGCTGCTTCTTGACCTCCGTCAGCGCATCTCTATGCCATCTCGTCGAATGTCAGAGCGAACTATGGGTGAATAACAAGTCTTGCGTGTCATACCTCATGTCGGTGATGTCCTGGAGGCGCTCGAGCATCATCGGGTCCGACGCGTACTCGATCTTGTACTGTAGCTGCACGTTCTGGTCCTTGAGGTCCTCGATCTGCCGCTCCAGGCCACGGATCTGGTCCTGCAGTCGCATGCGCTCCTTCTCCATCTGCAGTACGACCGCGGGTCAGTATTGCAATCCCACACGCACCCATCCAACTGAAACCATGACGCACCCCGTCGACGAGCGTCTTCTTCTCAAACTCGTGCTCGCCCACTTTGACCATGAGCCGGTTCATGCGCTTGAGCAGCATGGCCATCGGCGACTGGTCCTCGTCATTGTCCGGCTCCATGCTGGGCCGGCGCGCGCCCGACATCCGCCGCGTTGGAGTCATACTGGTCGTGCTAACCGTCGCGTCCGCCGCTTCAGTCGCCGCAGCGGCCGACGGAGGCGGCGTCGCCGACCGCCTCCCCGTTCCAGCGCCAGATCCGGGCGGAGACGGCGTCATGGGCGCCGTGGACGCCGGGGAGGGCGGCACGGCCGGCTTGCTCTCGATCGGCGGCGGCCGCCGCGCGCCACCGTTACCGCCTGGCTCGTTGACGCCGCGCGCGGCCGCGCGATCGTCGTCGTACTCGGCCGCAGCTGCGTCCTGGTCGCCGAAGAGCACGGTCCACATGTCCAGAGGGGGGAGATCCACGTAGAGAGGCGAGCGCGGAGGCGAATGCAGGGAGGGACGTCCGTCGTCGGCCTTTCTCGCCAAGGTACGGTAATTACAGCACAGCGTTCCCCCCACACTCAACGGAAGACTAACAGTGTGCTTTTGGGCCGCGCATTTTGCAACGTCGCGCGATGTGATTGGGTAAAATGTCGCTCCTGCGACCGCACAACACGGCGTAGTGAATTTTACTGATTAGTAGACCGTCTTCTATTCAAGCCAATAGTAGAAATCAGTGTTTTGTAGAATCGGCGTTCTGATTGGCTGAAAATGAGACAGATCGACTTCAACGAGGTCCAGACTGAGTCAGACGCATGACAATGGTATACGAATATGGGTACTGCATCACCACTCCGGCTATTGCCGTGGTAAAGCACAAATGGATTGTTCGGTTGCCATTCTTCCCATTTAAACCGAGTCGCGGCTCACCCGTCGAGCGAAACGTCTACAGAAAGCTCTTCTTGGGCTTCTTAGGCGGCGGCGTGCGGCACGAAGGCTGGGATGCCGGTGATGGCGCGGCCGAGGATGAGCGCGTGGATGTCGTGCGTGCCCTCGTACGTGTTGACGGCCTCGAGGTTGACCACGTGGCGGATGACGTGGTACTCGTCCGAGACGCCGTTGCCGCCCAGCATGTCGCGGGCCGCTCGCGCGATCTCGATCGCCTTGCCGCACGAGTTGCGCTTCACGAGCGAGATCACCTCCACGGGCGCCTTGCCGGCGTCCAGCATGCGTCCGACCTGCAGGCAGCCCTGCAGTCCCAGCGAGATCTCCGTCACCATATCGGCCATCTTCTTCTGGATGAGCTGGTTGCTGAAGGGTACCATGTGATGAGAGCATTCGCCGGTTAGGCATCGCGCATTGATGGCAGCGTAGGTCGAAGTAAAACGTACGCAGCGAGCGGCGCGCCGAACTGCTTGCGGTCGAGCGTGTACTGGCGCGCAATGTCAAAGCACGAGTCTGAAGTACACCGGCAAGAACAGCATCAGCCAACGCTGTTTTCCACAAAAAGAAAGCGTTAACAAGACATGCCACGTACACGCAGCGCCGAGCGCTCCCCACGAAATGCCGTAGCGTGCGCTGTTCAAGCACGTGAAAGGGCCCTAAACAACGTTGTCGGTCATATCCACGCCGTCAGTTAATCAATGGGAAATGGTCAAGGCGCTCAGCAACGGATCCATCCTGCATTCTTACCTTGAGTCCCTTGACCTTGGGCAGCATGTTCTCCTTGGGAACTTTGACGTCTTCCATGAAAATCTGCGTCACAGACGATCAACAGGGTTTAGTTCGGGAACTGGTGCCTTAAAAAGAGCGATGCATCGTACCATTCCGGTCGCCGAGGCCATCAGGGTGGCCTTGCCGTGGATGTACTGGGTCGAGAGACCCGGGAAGTCCTACGGTCGCGAATTAGGCAGAAGCAACACTCGATATTATCAGTGTCAGGGACCATCGTAACGCACCAAGAGGCTTGACTGCAATGCAGTACCTTCTCAAGGAGGAAGCCGCGAATGTCACCCTCGTCATCCTTGGCCCAGACCAGGAACAAGTCTGCGATGGGCGCGTTCGTGATCCAGTTCTTGGACCCGTTGAGGATGTACTTGCCGCCCTGGAGCCGCGCGCGCGTCTCCATCCTGCTCGTGCGTGGAACAAGTCAGCGTCAACAACGCAAGCTCGCTTCATGAGAGCACGATACAAATCACGTACGATCCCGGGTCCGAGCCGTGGTTGGGCTCCGTCAGGCCGAAGCAACCGATCATCTCGCCAGTCGCGAGGCGCGGGAGGTACTGCGCTCCACAGTCGCATCAAAATGTTAGCTAAGGATGAAAGTCCGCAACGATGCCGACTCACGCAATGAAGCGCCCACCTTCTCCTTCTGCTCCTCCGAGCCGAACGTGTTGATCGGGTGCATCACGAGCGACGACTGGACGCTCATGGCCGATCGGTACGCGCTGTCCACCTGCAAGGGCATCGCTAGTCAGCATTGTGTCCTCGTACAGCCGTCGACACAGCGGGAGACCACGTACGCGCTCGACGGCGTTGGCGATCAGTCCGTACGACACGTAGCCGACACCGGGGCAGCCGTAGCCCTGGATCGTGGGTCCGAGGAAGCCCATCTCGCCCATTTCCTTCATGATGGTCTTGTCGAACGTCGCGTTCCGGTTCGCCTCGACGATGCGCGGCAGCAGCTTGCCCTGGCAGTAGTCGTTGGCGGATTTCTGCCACACAGCCACACACGCACGCACCACAAGTCAGTCCCTGCTCGCACTACTGTACTACACGGCGCAATGACGGAGAACCGCACCTGGATCATGGCCTCCTCGTCCGTGAGCTGCTCGTCCAGCAGCAGCGGGTCGCGCCACGAAAAGGCGGCGCGCGCCCCGCTCGCCATGCCCCGCGCGCCCGCCGCCACGCGCGGCGCCAGTCGGACCGTCTTCTGCAGAAACATGGCGCTCTAGGTCGTTGCTCGTCGTCTGTCGGTCTGTAAGCTGTCGGGCGAGTTCGGATGTGATCGCGGAGGATACGTCGACACCCCTGCAACTGACCGCAACAGGTGCTGTAAGAACTGCACATGTCGTAACAGTACCGTGAGCGGATCGGTTAAGTCCGAGAGGGTCAGCTTGAAGTAGCGACATCGGAAAGCATACAAAATACAAGTACAACCTGGGACGACCGTCACTCTCGCCCGACCTTCCAATCACGGCGATTCGACGGTGGGTGATGCAACCGATTTGGTGAACTTCATCGTGAACGCGGTCGGCGACGAGCATGCACTGGAGGCCAGGACGAGCGTCCATACTGTATGTCTGTGAGCCTCACGACCAGCATCTCGAAGGCGCGGGTTTCGATGGACTGCGCTACTCTAAACTGTACCATGGATAGAACACCCACTCCCCCCCAATGCGGTGCGGGAGGTGACACCAGTACAGTACTGTAATAAGTTCGCCAGTTGCACTGTGCGTCCTGATTTTATCCCATTGTTTCACAATCAACGTGGTCCACACTATAATGAGAGTATGGTACGGTGCACCACATAAAGCCACACGAATGGTACTATGTACCATATTGGGAGCCCCGCGCTGGTACCGTTGGTTGAGAACCAATCAACCAGGAGCCACCAACCGGCACGGCACAGGAACTCCGCTCTCCATAGACCGACAAGCGCGGCGCCGTCGACGGAGCCAATCAGTCAGCCAGTCACAGCCGTGGAGCAAGCTCGCTCGCCCGCCCGCAAGTTACTACACCGTAGAGAGACGTAGCTGCCCGCGCCGACACCTCGTGCCCGCAAGCGACCATGGTGGTGTACAACTTCAAGAAGATTCAGACCGTGCCGACGGCGTCGGACTTCATCGACATTGTGCTCACTCGCACGCAGCGCAAGACGCCGACGGTGATCCACCCGACCTATGCCATCTCGCGCATCCGCGCGTTCTACATGCGCAAGGTCAAGTTCACGCAGCAGACGTGCCAGGAGAAGCTCAGCCAGATCATCGACGACTTCCCGCGCCTCGACGACCTGCACCCGTTCTACGCCGACCTGATCAACATCCTGTACGACCGCGACCACTACAAGCTCGCGCTCGGCCAGGTCAACACGGCGCGCGCGCTCATCGACAACATCGCCAAGGACTATGTGCGCATGATCAAGTACGGCGACTCGCTGTACCGCTGCAAGCAGCTCAAGCGCGCCGCGCTCGGCCGCATGTGCACGCTGCTCAAGAAGCAGAAGGCCTCGCTCGAGTACCTGGAAGAGGTGCGTAAGCATCTCTCGCGTCTTCCGTCCATTGACCCGAACACGCGCACGCTGCTGGTCACGGGCTTCCCGAACGTCGGCAAGTCGAGCTTCATGAACAAGGTGACGCGCGCCGACGTGGACGTGCAGCCCTACGCGTTCACCACCAAGGCGCTGTACGTCGGCCACCTCGACTACAAGTACCTGCGGTGGCAGGTGATTGACACGCCCGGTATCTTGGACCACGCGCTCGAGGAGCGCAACACGATCGAGATGCAGGCCGTGACGGCGCTGGCGCACTTGCAGGCGTCGATCCTGTTCTTCATGGACATCTCGGAGCAGTGCGGCTTCACGATCGAACAGCAGCTGAGCTTGTTCCACAACATCCGCCCGCTGTTCGCCAACAAGCCGCTCGTGCTGGTGGCCAACAAGATCGACCAGATGCGCTTCGATCAGCTCTCGGCCGACCACCAGCAGCTGATCACCTCGGCTGTCGAAGAGACCAAGGCCAAGTTTTTCACCATGTCGAACCACTCGGAGGAGAACGTCATGGAGGTCAAGAACTACGCGTGTGACGAGCTGCTGTCGCACCGCGTCAACTCCAAGGTCAAGGGCAACAAGGTCGCGGACGTGCTCAACCGTCTGAGTGTTGCCGTTCCCGTTGCGCGTGACAATGTGTCGCGCGAGATCTCGATCCCGGAGAGCGTGCTGGAGGCCCGCAAGAACGGCGGCGCGAACAACGTCCCGCGTGTGCTGCAGAAGGACAAGATGAACGCCAACGGCGGCGCTGGCGTCTACTCGTTCGACTTCTCTGAGCACTACAAGGGTATGCTCAAGAGCGACGAGTACACCAAGGACGCGATCCCGGAGATCTGGAACGGCAAGAACATTGCCGACTTTGTCGATGCCGACATTCTCAAGCGCCTGGACGCTCTGGAGCAGGAGGAGGACGAGATGATGGCGAACGCTCCGGTGGACATGGAGGACGACGAAGACGTCAGCGACCTGGACGACGAGCAGAAGGACAAGCTGGCTCGCATTCGCGAGAAGAGGGCCGTGATCGTGGCGGACCACCGCATGAACAAGAACAAGAACCGCTCGACCCTGCCGCGCAAGGTGCTGGCCAAGACGCGCACGCTGACGGACACCAAGAAGGAGCTCGAGTCGCTTGGCGTCGACACAAGCCACATGAAGCACGCCGATTCGAAGGCTGCCAAGTCGAAGGCCGGCGAGGAGAGCCGTGGCCGCAAGCGCGACCGCGACGAGATGGAGGACGTCGAGATGGAGGACGTCGACTCGATGGACGACCGCGCCCGCGCTCGCTCCAAGTCGGCGCTGCGTTCCAAGTCGCGCAACCGCTCGCAGTCGCTGGTCACGCCTCGCGACCAGGCTGGTTTCGCCAGCGAGGCCGTGATGGCGGAGGCCAAGCGCGCGGCGCGCCTGACCCAGCGCAAGGCCAACAAGAAGGCGCGCGCCGGCGAGGCCGACCGGATATCGGTTCCCAAGCTGGCCAAGTGGCAGAACTCGGGCAAGCGCAAGATGGGCAGCACGCGGTCGCGTTAGAACACGAAGGCCGATCGACGCCTTCTCTCTTTTGCCGAGGCGCGTGGTCCCAAGGTGCTCGGCTTCTCTGTTCGATACATTGCTTTCGTGTTGGTTTTGCTTTCCAAATGCCGCCGAGGATCGCGTCTGCCACAGCTGCCACCATATTAATACCTCAATATACCCGAGCTGTGCTTGCATCTTCATTTCAAGAGGTTAGTTCGGACTCCGCTGCCGCTGATCGCCACCGGTACAGCCGTCGGATGCGCGCGTACAGCAGCCGCTCGTGGCCGACGTGGTCTTCTAGCAGGAGGTCGACGTACGGCACGTACTTCTTGTCGTGCCGCGCGAAGAAGTTGGCGAGGTTGGTCCTGAGTTGGGCGATTGAATCCGGGGTGAGAACATGATTCATGATGAGAACGGAGATGCATCGCAACGGTACAGTACCTGTGGCGCTGGAACGAGGCCAGCGTCGACGCAGGAGGGAACCATACGTAGCGCAGCAGCAGCAGGAAGGACGCGAGCAAGGCGTTCTCCAGCATGACGGGGGTGATGAGGTATGACACGCGCTGCTCTTGATCATCGCTGGCGCGATGCGACGAGAGGAAATGCAGCGCGGCGTGCACGCAGGACACTATCGACATGCAGGCACGCTGTTAGCTTCGTATTGGACGCGGATTCCATGCTTGGGGGCGCGCGAGGGACCCACCAGCAATCAACTCCGGCGACATGACGCTCAACAGCGATGCAGCGGTGACTGCGAGCGTTAGCAGCGTTCGTAGCGCGCGCACGCTCGACTCGCGGTCTTGCTCCGCTACAGACGCGCCCACATCTGAGGTGAGGAGCGATAGCAGCGCTTGAGCGCGCCCCAGCACGTCTTCTGGCGCCGCGTACGCGTAGAAGAGCGCGCCGAGCAGCGCCACCTTCAATGCCGCTTGCATGATGATGGAGCCGAAGTTCAGACACGCTGAGTGTCCCCCATCAAGGTAACCGGTTACGAACAAGGCTATTATTCGTAACCGGCATCTAAACGAGGGACATCATTCCGAACTGTACGTCCCTAAAATGCGGGACGTTCGGGACGATCGTCGCGGATCCCGAGACAGGACGCGAGACAAAAGAGTGTTTGTCATCGGCAACCTAACGGGGCCAACAGCAATTGGGAAATGCCCAGAAAGGCGTCGGGCGCGCGCGTTGGCTTGGCGATTCCTGGGACGCGGCGAGCAAGCGCGGGGGACTTGCGCGGGGTATTCCCAGGCGTAGGTCACTACACGGCGGTTTAGTGGTGAAGTTCGGGCGGTTGGGGTCCGCGGCGTCGCGTTTCACGTCGAGAAAGGTCGTCGGCACTTGAGGTTTCCCTTCCCTCGCAGCTTCATTCTCCGACACTGCGCCCGTTGAGCGCGCGGTTCTACGCCGCCTCTCGCCTTTCTCGGCGCTGGGACGTGCGAGCGCGGGCCTAACGGGCAAGTCGGGAGAACGAGTCACCGCCAACTTAACTGACTGACAAACGGCAGCGTCTTCAGTTGCCGTCAACCGTCAGACCGACTCACAACCGCACGATGCGGTCGGCGGCAGAAGACAATATGCTGGCGATGGCAGGAGGGAGCGCCCCGCCCGCGTGGAACCTCGGCGTCCAGCGCCGCGACCGCAAGCTGTGGTCGGCGCTACGGGAGCGGCTGGAGGCGGACATCGCGGTGCTGCAGCTGACGCTGGTCGAGCTGGAGGAGATTATCAAGCAGTTCCTGGGCATCGCGCTGCCAAACCCACGCATTCGAGGAGAGGTATGCGCCGTTGTCATGACCGGATTGTGTGTTGATCAACAGTAACAGTGCGTCCTTGATTGTTCTGGCAGGAAATTGCAGCGGTCATTACGGCAATGGTGCAGATCTTGCCGCTGAGCTCGGGTCTGCTCTGTTCAGAGTTCACGCGCTTCGTGCTGAAGGCGTGCATGAAGGAGCGGGTGCTGTTCGCGAGCGATCAATTGGAGCTGGTCATGGAGTTCTTCCTCAACTTTATTAAGGTGTGCCCGAGCTGGTACACGGCCAACTCGATCCGCGCGCTGGGGCTGATTCTGCACGACAATGCGGACCGCGCGAGCCACGAGCTTGAGCTGCTGTTTGCGGTCTTGATGAAGCATCTCAACCCGTCGGGCGTGGACATCGAAGCGCGCTACGCGGCGACCAGCTGCGTCTCGAACATCTGCACGCAAGCGGGGAAGGCGCCAGAGATTTACCACCACTTTTCGTCTTTACTGCGGATGGTGGTGGAGAATTTTCGGCAGCAATCGCAGAGTCTGGTGCGCGGCGAGAACGAGCGTATCCTCGTCCGCGCGTGCACGTGCAGCATGAAGTGCATCTACACGATCATCAACTCGAACCACGAGCGCCTCGCTGACCGCATCAGTGCGACATTGCCCAGCCTTCTGAGCTCGATGCGCCAGGTCGTCGGGTACGGACTATCCCTGCAGCACGATCACGACCGCATGGTTTGCGCGTACCAAGACGAGATCCCCGTGTCGGACTCAGACTCGTCCGTGTGCGGATCTGACAGTGGAAGCACAGACGGACGCTCGACAGGCGAGTAAGTATAGTTGCGCCGATGATGCTGTTTCATTGATTCCGAACTAACCCGTGCTATGGCTGTGTCAACCAGGGGTCTGCTTGCGCGCTTGCGAATTACGGTGCTGTTCACGTTCGAGTCGATTGCTCGCTTTTTCCCGAAGTCCATTACGTCATCCATTGGACTCTACCTGCCCGAGCAGACGACGCCGTACATGACGCTGTATGGCAACGCGCCGTCGGTGCTGACGCTACTCATCGCGGACCCATGCGAAAAAGTGCGGATGGCTGCTGTCAGGTTCCTCGATGGGCTCTGGGACAAGATCCCGTTGAAGCAGTACTTTCGACACTCTGTGGCTTCGACAAGCGATGCCGCGACAACTTCGTTCGCCTCGATGCCGAAACGCATCTCTCTGATGCTGTACCAAGTGCACTTCACGCTCGTGTACTGTGTTCAGCATGAGCGGGAAGGAGGGTCACTGGTTCAAATGCTCAAGGTATGCGCCGGGTGGCTATATGCACGTCGATCATGGTGGCATCTCTGACATGCTATTTTTTGTTGATATTCAGACGACCGCATCTGTTGTCCAGCGGTTCCCGTACTCTAACGTCGCTGAGATCGTGTCGAAGAACCGCCTTTCGCCAAGCTTGGACGATCTGCTGAAGGCGCTGGCATCGAGCCTGTACAATGTCGCAACTCATTCCGGTAAGAACTCGATCCATTTACGCGTGTGGCGATGGATGTTGCTAAACTGTGCCTGCTTGTCCGCGTAAGCAGATCACAGCGTGCGAATGGCTAGTCTATCGTGTCTCTCAGCGCTACTAAACGTGCAAGAGACGCTGCCCGCGTTGTTGGCGTGGATGATCACGACAACGAGCGCCGTGAACATTTTGGAGGGCGCCGACGTATCAATCGCGTGTGGAACGAACCTACTGCACAAGAAGACGTTCGTTGAAGAGCTGTTGCAGACTGCCTCGCGCCCGGACGAGTCAGGACGTGCGCTGTTGCGGCTTGAAGCGATGTCACTGCTCTCGAAAGTGGCCAAGAACTACTCGGCGGCCTTGAGGCATGTGTTCGGTGTATTTTGGGTGCCGAGTTGGCCCTGGGTGAATCTAACCTTTCCATTGCTCGTGTGGTATCATTCAGCGCGAGCTGGAAGAAGCTGGCAGATTTTATGCTGGCCGCCTTTCAGGATATGGACCCGAACGTTCGACTTCAAGCGGTGAAGATCTTGGAAAACTACATCAAGGGTGAGAGTGCTGGTGACGTCGCTGTTCTACTCGCCAGCGACGGCGCAAATCTGTCCCCAAAGCATGCGCACATGACCACGGATGGCATGCCAGGCAAGTCATCGTCCGAGCAGATCCTCGCTGCACTGATGGTACGTGAGCGTCGCTAGAAACTGCTTTCCCTTCATGTTGGTGCTCTTCTCGATGTCTGGCCTCACAATTGATTCCGTAATTGGTGGTGAGGACAGATATCACGTCGAGAGTCACGCAGCGAGTGCCTTAGTTTCATGGCAACGCACTTGGTCCGCGCGTTTCACGACACATCGCACCACGTCCGTGCGTGCGTGTGCGCGTGCTTCACACTGCTTTCATCGACTGACTGGGACCAGCTTCTCGAAATGCGCGTCAATTTGCCCGTTTATCTACGTGGCAACGCCGGCAAATGCACAGCCGACGCATACGCGACGCTCTTCCTCCAGACGCCCAAGGATAGCTCACCAGTCGTTCGAGCCGCGGGATTCCGCTTGCTTGGGTCGCTCTGTCTTGCACCGGCGTTCAAGAAGCGGGACTTCTCGTGTATGGTGGCTGGTCTGGCGCTGGATGCCCTGGGCGATTCGACGCTGAACGTTCGCGTGCGCGCCGCCTGGGCGCTGGGCAATGTGTGCACAACTATCGGCCCGGAAGCAGTCGTCCCGAGTGACTTGGAATCCGAACGAGGTGGATCGGAGTCGCCAAGCACCAAGCCGCTGCTGCTGTACACGTTGTTGCCGCCTGCGCAAATGCGCCACATCACTGAGAAGATGCTGGTGTTCATCAACGACAACGACAAGGTTGCGTCGAGTGTGGCGCGGACACTGGGGCTCATTTGTCGCTGGATCAGCTTCGAAGCATTTGTCCAAACGCTGACGCCACGAGAGGCGACCTGTCTCCACGATCTGTTAGGTCAGGCGATGGTGGTGCTCGCGTCCAAGATCAACACGGGGTCTCCGAAGGTGCGTTGGAACGCGTGCCACGCGATTGCGAAGGTGCTGCTGTGTCCCAGTCTGCCTCTTGCATCGGTGACGTGGGCGCCGGCGGTGTTCCAGGCGCTAATCACGGCGATCACGCAGCAAGAGAACTTCAAAGTCCGCATTAGCGCGTGTACGGCCCTCCGAGTGTCGGGATCGCGCTCCGCGTACGGCAGCTTCTACAAGACGTCGCTGTACGCGATCATTGACGCGCTCGAGACGGCGTCGGACCTCAAGGATGTGACGGAGTTTCGCTACAAGGAGCAGCTCGAGACGCAGCTATCTTTCACTCTTGTGCACCTGATCGACATTGCCGCAGACGAGGACGATGAACTCATTTGGACGGCGATCCGCAGCAAGCCGACGGACTTCCTGTACGACTGGCTGCTGCACAACCTGCACCGCATGTGCGCGGTCATTGACGCGGAAGCGAATCGAGAGGAGCACGGAACAGGCGAAGGGGATGCTGGAGGCGACGACGGCAGCGGCGGCTCGGGCGGCGGAGGGAGTGGCGACGCGCACGACGTGAACCCCATTAAGAAGGAGGAGCTCTTGTCGGCGGTGCGCTCGCTGCTGCGGATCCTGCAGCGCATGGACAAGACGAACGCGTACACGACCAAGTGCGCGTCGCTGCTCTACGACACGAAGCTGACGCTGGAGCGCGAAGTGCTCGACTCGCGCGAGGACATCGCGTTTGAGTTTTGAGCTGACTGGGCGGGATATGGGCTGGTTGACACGATTGACTGGATGATTTTTCAGTATTTGGCATAGGGGGACCGAGGGAGTTTTGGCCATTGCGGGTATGGGAACACGGTGTGGTATCTCAGCGTTCGCTTGCGTTGTTGTCGTCGTCGCTGTCTTCGACGATACTTCACATATATTATTGCGCTCCAGTTGGTACCATGATCGGTCAGGGAGACGGCTCCGACACTTCAACACGCGCAAGCTGGCCGCGCAGTCCGTCGGCGAATCGCTTGAGCCCAACACACTCGTCCCCGACAGTTTGCAGCATGTTCAGCACCATCGGACCATCTACGTCGTGAAGGAGCGCGATGGCGTCCTCGCACAGCGGCAGCACGCGCTTCTTCTGCTCCGGAGACGCCGCGAACGAGCCCTCGCCGTCGTCGAATAGCTCGCAGAAGGCCACGGCGCGCAGCACGGCGACCAGGATCTCTTCAATGTGGCCCGAGATGCGCGGCCAGGCACCGAGGACCGTTGCACGCAGCGTCTCGAGCGCCTCGACGAGCAAGTCCACGTTGATGCTGTCGAACGAGGCCGTCAGCACCTTGAGCAGCGGCTGCAGGTACCGGATGAGCTGCAGGCTGTGCGGCGCGCCCATGCGCTCGATAATGGGCCGCATCCGCTTGAGAAGCACGGCACGCACGCCCACGTCGCTGCACAGACTCGTGTCGGTGAGCAGCCGCGGCATAAACTGGTCGTAGAAGCGGATCTCGCCGGGCGGAGAGACCTTGGCGAGCGACTCGGTCAGGCAGTCGAGCAGGCAGTCGAGCGTCGCGGGTTTGCGCGTCGTGAGACTCACGCGCAGCACTTCCAGCAGCACGTCGCTGTACCAGCGCAGCTCCGTGGCCGTCACGTTCTTAACGATATGGCATAGCAGTTTGGCGCCCACGAGCTGCGTCTCGTCGCGGAGATCGTCGACCAGCGGGAACGCGAGCGCGAGCAGCCGGCCGAGCAGGTCGCCGCCCAAGTGTGGGAGCTTCACCTGCTCCACGGCCCAGAGCAGCACGTGTTTGTGGTACGAGCTGGGATCGACCCACTGCTCCTTGGTCACACCCTGGTTGCACAGCGCGGAGATCTGCGAGATGAACTTGGACAGCACGAGCGAGCGGTCGTCGACGCGGAGCACGGAGCAGCAGGACGCGAGGACACAGTCCGCGACGGCCACGCTCTTCATCAAGTCGGACGCCGGCAGCTTCCCGCAACAGACGAAGCAGCTCGCGCAGACCGCGAACGGCACCCAGCGCGCGAGCTCCTTCTCGCTGCTCATATCGTCGAGTGACGCCGCCGCGACTTGCTGAGCGAGCACCGCGACTGGCTCGAGGAGGCAGCAAAGTGCGTCGTCCAGGAGAAGGAACTGCGCCGCGTCTTCCGGATTCCCAGCGACGACGGAGACGTAGCGGATCACGAGCCGGCACAGCTCCTTGACGACGCGCAACGCCTGACGGTAGGCGCCGACGAACTCCGTCGCGCTTGCGGCCGCTAGAAGCGCTGCCAGACGCGCAGGATGGTCCAGAAGGGCACGGCGGTGGCTCTCGTCATCAGGAACTTGTGAAAAGACCAGCGCCGCACTCAATTGCTCTAGAATAGACGCCTCCAGTGCGCCTAACGAGGCTTCGAGTTCCGCCATTTCGGTTGGTTTGGTGGCCATTTTCATGTGCGTCAGGAAGAGCGCACGCCACGAATTACGGCCGTCCATTGGCTGTAATTAAGCATTTTATCAATCGCATGATGAATGTTATCCAATGAATGTTGTGCTGAACCTATTATTGGCCAATATATTTGTGAAAACGATGTTGATTGGCCATAAATGGATTTTTCACGCTCGGATTCGTCAATTGTGGGACATCAACCAAAATGGCAACAGGGTACACACCGTAACCAGGTTACTGTACACTTCTTCCCCCCCCCCCCCCCACCCGAGTCAAAGTTGAAGTTGTCGGCTACAGCCAACTGTCCCTAAAATTGTTTCTCTCATCGTCCAGCAGCCACTTGGTGACGGAGAAGCTGCCGGTCGGCTCTATCCGCCGCGGCGCGTCGAAGATGCGCGGCAGTCCGACGCTGCTCTCGCTGGCGACGCGCCCCATGCGCGCTTCTGTGCGCACCGCGAACGTCTTCCGCGGGTCGCCGCCATCTTGTACAACTCCGTCGCCGTCGCCCTTGAGGATGCCGCGCTGCAGCGCCAGCGGCTTCTGCAGCTCGCGGCGCGCGCGCAGCAGCTCCGTGCGGTCGCGCACGCGCCGGAACTCGAGCGCCCGGGTCGGGTCCTCGGCCAGCTCGAGCGCCTCGAGCTGCGCCAGGCAGCCAGAGACGCCGGCGGACGACTTGAGCCGAAGCACGCGCTCTTTGGCGCGCAAGCGGTTGAAGTCCTTGGCGAACGCCTTGCTGGCCGCGATCTCGTCTGCGACTTGGTCCGGCGACTTGTCCTTGTACGAGGCGTCGAACAGCCTCAGACGCCCTTCGTTGCGCATCACAAAATCGCGCGCCATCATCCTGCGGCCCTCGAGCTGCTGCTGATGGCGTGAGCTGCCCTCGCCGGACGAATCGGCGGCTTCTTGAAGACGCAGGTGCAGCTTCATCTCGTCGTCGTCGATGACGCCGTCGCCGTCAATGTCGATCGCGCCGTACGTGTTGATGGCCACTTTGCTTGCACGGGGACGAAAGTGAGGGTCTTCTTCTTCCGTGTAGAACTGCGAGACGACCTTCTTGGGCTGCAGCTCAGGCAGTGGGAACTTGGAGAACAGTGTGTCGCGCAGCTTGCGCGATGTCTCGACCCACGTCTGGCGCTCTTGCTCGTCGCCTTCTTGCTGGTCCGATGTGGAGCGAATGCAGCCGCGGAACTGCTGCGACGACCGGATCGAGCGCTGCCGCTCCACGTTCTCCAAGTACGCCACGAGCTTCTTGAAGTTCTTGTGCGCGGCAATATACTCGGTGCTTTGATCGTCGTCCTTGCCCGTGAAGATTGCCCCGTACCGCCAGAGATGCCCCTGGTTCCGCTCGATGAACTCCTTGGCGATGAGCAAGCGACCCGCGCGCTGGCGCATACCGAGTAGCTCAGCGTCGCTGAGCTCGCTATCGGGTGGAGCACCAGGTTCACGCTCGCGTCGGGCGATCATGGTGTCCAGGAACTTGGCCATGCGCCTTTCCCGCGCGTCGACCACGCCGTCGCCGTTGATGTCATACCCGCCGCGATCAAGCGAGGCTCGAGTGCTCGCTCGACGTTGCGGATGGTGCTCGTCTCGCGTCGACAATGCGGCGCTGCTTGACAGCGACCGTGGTAGCGCCCTCTGCTTGACTAGCGCTGGCGATGCGGACGACGCCAGCACGTCCGAGACGTCTGCGCCGAGATATTTCCAGCGCGCCTGGGCGTTGGAGCTGCCGCTCTGCAGCTTGCGGATGCGCTTGCCCTTGGTGCGGCCGTCGTAGCCGCTCATGGCGCTCGAGTGCGACGATGGGGAACCGCCGCTTCAAGTTGCTGGTGGCGTTGCTTGCTTGATGGCGGAGGAGACACGTTGCCGCTTGCGCGAACACGGATTTGCGCCGCCTTTGCTTCTTCCGAGAGGGCACGCGCCCCGCGAGCTCCTATTCGCTCCGCGACGCCGACGCACCACTATGGACGCATGAACGCGCGCTGCCCGTCGTGGGTTTTTGCTCCGAGAACACTCTCGTCTTGCATACTCATCTGCGTATTTTAATCCCCGCCCCTCCCTCGGCATTGCGTTCTTGTCGGCGACCCCTTGGCCCACCGGAAGTCGCGTCTTGTCCCCGTATCTTTGGGCACCGGTGCTTGCGACCAGACCGACGTGTCGACGTATACCGGGGCCATAGGTAAACAGCGACTGTCCTACTGTGTTGAGAAGGAAATACACGGGAGATGGCTTCACCCTTTGCTTGCTCGCCGCCGCGCTTTCATTCGCATCGCAAATGCGCGTGCGCGTGCTATAAAAATACTGCTGGAATGATAATTTTGACTTGATGTTTGTATGGAATAATAGCTAGCGGCTTTACAAGATCCAAGCACCAAGATCGTTTCTCTGCCCCTCATTTTCTGACCAGGTCAGATTGGGATCATCACTCTTTTAGTATTGATAAATTGTATGGGGCGGGCATAAATACGCACTCGCGCACGTTGATGTTGAAGTTGAAAGGGTACGCTTAGCGTAACCCGTGTAACCTCGGGTGAGAGTGGACGGTTACGCTGCACGATGACCAATCTCGTGTCTATGACACACGCGACGGGGCGGAATGCGCTGAAACACGCGACATGACAGGGAAACGTCACGCCCAGGTGTTTCTTGCTGTACGGTACCGTACGGTGTACTCTTTGCGGTTCGCCAGCATTGCTTTTTACTGTAAACAGACGGGAGAGTGAGGGTACCCTTTATTTGATGCAAGCCTACCCGCTTTTACCCACAAAACCTAGGGTTTAGCCCCAGCGAGTGCGCTGCTTATTATAATTGTTGTGTGGGAATCCGCTCGGGCGCCACGTGCATACAGTAGGTCCTGCAAAAGGCTGTTGACAAAGCGGCACGAAGTTAAAAGGCGTCCTTGTCCATGCAGTGCGTGTGTTTGTAGCGCACGTGCTCAGCCGACGAAAACCCGTTTTCTTTCTCCAGTTTCGCATTATCGTCAATTTTACTCGTTTAAATCTTGCCAAAACGTTCATCACCCAGCACTTCAGTACAGTATATATTGTACCGTAAACGTAACCGCACCACCCAAAAATTAGCCTCTTCATACCGTAAAACAAGCTGTAAAAGAACAACGCGCGTGGCTCTGTGCTTGCACTTGAGTGCACCCCCAGCAATCACTCCCGACCCCAGTCGAGCTGTCAGGTTCGAGCCCAGGCAGACCGACCAGGCGGAAACGATCCACAGAATTCGCAATGTTCTTGCCTTTGGTGATGGATGTATGGGCCGCGCCGAGGTCGCGGCACTTGACCTGATCCCGTTGCCCTCCATGTCAGCTACTGTACAGTACTGTGTGTAATCGCCCAAGTTGAAGCCGCTTTCTGGTTTGACACCCCGGTGGTGTGGATACTTAATTGAGAGATGAGCCATTCCCTTCAGACATACAAAATAGTGTTAAAGGCGGTACATAGTGGACGCAAATGGTCAACCCTACCCCGGACCCGCTCTTTTGTGCCCAAAGGGTCACACGTGACGCGCGCCCGTCATGGGGGTACGCTCGGCGGCAGCTGCTTTCCCGATTTGAGCCTTTCGCCCAACCGGCGGACGGGCTTCGCATAGAAAGAATTGCGTGACGCGCCGGAGTCTCCGCCGGGCGATTAGAAATGCAGAAACGAGCCTCCCAAACGGTCGCGAGCCATACAAACGCCAAGTGGAAACGGGTTCCACCTGCGAGGCGCGCGTTGAAGCGCAGGCCGCGTCACGATCCTTCCGTGCGTGCCAACCGGCCGGCCCACCCACTTGCTACTGGCCCGGGGTCTCTATATGCTCGCGGAGGTGGCGTGGGCATTGCCACCGCGCACGCGCAACGCGCTCCCGAGTGCTCACTTTCCAATTGGCATTCGCCTGAGCACAACAAGCCACTTCCACCTCCACCTTTGACCTGTCCACCCCGACCCCAAGGCAAGCATGGCGCAGCACGAGACCACGACCGCGGCGCTGAACCTGGGCGCGCTGGGCATCGAGAACGGCTGCAAGGTGTACCACAACCTGACGTACGAGCAGCTCGCGGACCATGAGCGTCGCTTCAACGAGGGCACGTTCGTGAAGAACGGCACGTTCGCGGTCGACACGGGCAAGTTCACGGGCCGCTCGCCCAAGGACAAGTTCATCGTCAAGCAGGCGCCGTCGCAGGACCACGTGTGGTGGGGCTCGGTGAACCAGCCGGCGACGCCCGAGGTGTTCGACGTGCTGCTGGCCAAGGCCGCCAAGTACTTCGGCACGGTCGACCGCATGTACGTGTTCGACGGCTTCTGCGGCGTGAACGAGAAGTCGCGCCTCAAGGTGCGCATCATCACGGAGCTCGCGTGGCAGCACCACTTCGTGACCAACATGTTCATCCGGCCCGAGTTCAGCGAGATCGCGTCGAACTTTGACGCCGATTTCACCATCATCAACGCCTGCAAGGTCGTGGACGAGGACTGGAAGGCGCACGGACTGCACTCGGAGGTGTTCGTGATCTTCAACATTGAGAAGCACCTGGCCATCATCGGCGGCACCTTCTACGGCGGCGAGATGAAGAAGGGCATCTTCTCCATGATGAACTACTACCTGCCGCTCAACGGCGTCATGGCCATGCACGCGTCGGCCAACATTGGCCGCGCCGGCGACACGGCCGTCTTCTTCGGGCTCTCGGGCACGGGCAAGACGACGCTGTCGGCCGACCCCAAGCGCGAGCTGATCGGCGACGACGAGCACGGCTGGGATGACGAGGGTGTGTTCAACTTCGAGGGCGGCTGCTACGCCAAGACGATCGACCTGAGCGCCGAGAACGAGCCCGACATCTTCAACGCCATCCGCCTCAACGCCATGCTCGAGAACGTCTGGATCGACGACAACAACGTGCCCGACTACTTCAACTCGAGCAAGACGGAGAACGGCCGCGTGTCGTACCCCATCTACCACATCCCGCACCACCAGCCGGGCTCGCGCGGCAATCACCCGAACGCCGTCATCTTCCTCACGTGCGACGCCTACGGCGTGCTGCCGCCCGTGGCCAGGCTTACGCCCGGCCAGGCGCAATACCACTTCCTCTCGGGCTACACGGCCAAGGTTGCCGGCACGGAGCGCGGCATCACGGAGCCGCAGGCCACCTTCTCGACGTGCTTCGGCGCCGCCTTCATGACGCTGCACCCGACCAAGTACGCTGACCTGCTCAAGAAGAAGCTCGAGAAGCACAACACGCACGTGTACCTCATCAACACGGGCTGGAGCGGTGGCGCCTACGGCGTCGGCAAGCGCATGAAGCTCGCGTACACGCGCAAGTGCGTGGACGCGGTGCTGGACGGCAGCATCAACTCGGCCACGTTCGTCGAGGACCCGCTGTTCGGCTTCGAGATCCCCACGACCGTCGAGGGCGTGCCGTCCGAGATCCTCATTCCCAAGAACTCGTGGACCGACAAGGCCGCCTTCGACGCCACGGCGCTCAAGCTCGCCAACTCGTTCAAGGACAACTTCAAGCAGTTCATCGTGCCCGGCAACGACCTGTCGGTGCACGGCCCGCGCGTCTAAGCAGGCGAAAACCAGCGGCGCTGACACCAGGAGCAAGACGACGGGTCTCAAGTGAGGAGAAGCGAGCGTGAGAGGAAGGTGCCGCCCGGTCCCGGCCAAACCACTGGGTGCTGGCCGACGGAGGACGCCCGACGCGCTCGCCCTGCACGTATCAATGCCCGCTGCATATCGACGACGCCTCGACTGGCCTGACGCCATTGCCTTGGTCTAGCATGTGATTCTATGTCTTTTCATTCATTAACACCAAGAAACAAACGCGGAAATCCGGGCTGATAACAAGCCACTAATACAAAAGCAAAGCAGAACGAAACGGGTGTTGTCTTAGATTTTATATACGAACAAGTTGAAGTTGACCACAAAGGGAGAGTATCTATTGGGGAAACGTGAGGTCAGAGACATCCTGATGGCATGATAAACTGTAGTGCTGGGGAAGTGGTGCTTCACCATGTCCGACGAGCACTTCACCCCAGTGGTATTGCGAGCAGCATCACCTGGGATCGACTCACGCGATGACTCGGGAGGTTTTGAATGCGTAATGGGGACAAAGGCTCGCGGCGATTGCGTCCATCTCATGAGCAATCCTCCCGGTGGGGTACGTACACTGGACCGTGCTCGCGCGCAACCTCAAGCTGCGTCTTCTATCCAACGGCTTGCATCCACCGGCGGCATGATGACGTCCGCAAGAAAGGAAGGAATTCTACTGTGACAGAAGCGCGCGCTTCAACCGCAGGCGACAGTGTAGCCAAATGAGCAAATCAATGGCAATGCTGACAACACGTACGCTTCCGATCCCGACTGGCCTCCATTCCATATCTTTTCGCCCTCCTGCTCTCTCCTTCTCTCGTGCTCTTCCTCTCTCTACTGCTCCCCGGCGTCCGCGCTGGGCGCCTTGCGCAATGCCTCGAAGGTCGGCCCGCTCAAGTACCGCAGCTCGCTGAACTCGCCCACTGGGAACTCCTTGGTTGCGTCGTCCCCGACCAATGGACTGTCAAAGCGCACGCTCGGCTCTGAGCTGTCGTCGCTGACCGTGAGCTTCCGCATCCCCAGCGTCACGCCCGCCCCTGCATCAACTGCGACGACCCTCCCGCACTGCCAGTCGCTCACTATCGGCTGCCACGTCTCCATGCACAGACGCAGTGTCTTGAACGCGACGACGTCATCCGATTGAAAGCTAGAGGCGTTCAAGTCTCCAGCCGAAGGCGACGGGTATACCGCCAGCAGCGCCGTCAGGTCCTGAACAGAAGCATAGCAGAGTTAGAGCTCTCGACCAGAGAGAGAGAGAGAGAGAGAGAGAGAGAGAGAAAGTGAGAGAGATTCTACAGATGTAGTACGACGCTTACCGCTTTGCTCGTCGCGGCGTCGTCTTGCGGTTTGTCCAGCACCGTGGCAAGGACCTCGTACGGCCGCTTCCACATCTCGTCCCGGTGCGTCTTCGCCTTCTTCCGCTGCGGGGCAAAGCCGTTGCCGCCCTCCGACGCGTTGGCAGCGTCTCCTCCTGGCTGTCGGCGTCGTCGCTGGCCCTCATTGGCTCCATTCGCATGTCGAGCGTGACTGTTGGCCGCTTCGCCGGAGTTCGAACCTCCGTTTGCCATCACTCCGTCTGACGACGAAGGCCCGTACTTTTCTAGTCCAGCTGGAGTCTGTCGGTGGTTGGACGAACCGTCCGAAGGGTGGCTCGCGGCAATCGCCTCGCCATTCGCACCGTCAAAGCGGAAATGCGCCTTGGATTGCGGAAATCGCGTCCTGATCTCTCGTCGCGGCTCAGCCACCGTCGGTGCGCTTGACGTTTCTGCGACGGCTCCGCCTGCCTCACCAGCGTCTGGTGCAGCTACCAAGCCGTTAGAAGCGCCTTCTTGCACCGCATTGACGTTGCCGTTCCTGTCCCGCCGGCGCCGCCGCTGCCGTCTACGTTGACGGCGCGGCTTCTGCTCGTCGTTGTTATCCGCATCCGCTACTTTCGCTGCCTTGGCGCCATCACCTGACGTCGGCGGCCGCTTCGGTTGTGCTCCTTTACCCGATTGACTGCTGTTGGGCGTGCGCTTCACAGACACTGCCTTCTTCGCTCCTCCATTCGTGGATGTCGTGTCTTCTTCGCTCGACGACGAGCTACTGCTGTCACTGCTACTGTCGCTGCTGCTGCTCCCACTGCTGCTGCTGTCACTGTCGCTATCGCTGTCGCTGCTGGACTCACTCTGCTTAGTCGTCACCAGCGTGGCCTTCTTTTTGAGCTTATCCTTCCCTGGCTTGGACACTGCCGCCGTCTTGATCTTGAACTGCTTGGTCGCCTTCGCCTCCTTCGTCTTCTTCGGCGCCTTGCCCTTGCGCTGAAGCGACAGTCGCTGGGACCGCAGGTGCTGCATCATCCTCCGCAGACCCGCTTCTTCTCCTTCCTCCCCGCCATCATCATCCTCAGACGACAACGAAGGCGACAGAGGAATCGACAGGCTCCCAGTATCCTCGGCCTCGAGATATCGCCGCCGCCGCTTGGGCGCGGGCGACTGCAGCGGCTCCAGGGACGACGCACACTGCACCGCGACCGCATCGTTGTCGCGCACAACGCAGATATCCTGGTTGGCCGGCACGTGCAGCCCGTCGATGGCCAGGTCGACGCCCGCGGGGCACCGCGCCGCCAGGTCAAACTCCTGCACCAGCGCGTACGCCAAGTCGCCCACGATCCGCGCATCGCTCGGGACGAGGAACCAGCAGCCGGAGAAGCCGCGGTGCCGCAGCACGTGCCGTCCCACCTCGTCCGCGAACAGCACGCGCACGCGTAGCCGCGTGGCGCCCGACGTCGTCGTCGTCGCCATGGGCGCGTTCTTCACGGCGATCGGAGCGCTTTGGTGTTGTCACAACACTGTTGCGGGAGGGCACGAAACACCATGGCTGGTTATCATTTTACCCAATCAAACCGTCAAAAGGGATAGTATTATCTAATTACAGTGATTCTGCGAATTATGGCGTGTGATTGGTGGATAATAGTCAAAGAAAGTGTGAACCGTACACTACTGGAATAGAAGGCCCCAATGAACATAAAATACCGCGAAAACTTCGGTAAACTTTCACCATTCCCATCTGCTCGATTTGATTGGTTGAAACTCGCCTTACCATCACTCCTGCTTCCACCGTGAATGCGATGCCTGAGGAATCGTCGCGTCGGCCGCGTCACGCGCGGGAAGTCTGAGTACCGTACGCACGTACGGTACATCTCCCCAAAATAACAATTTACCCCCAAAATAAGAAGACGGGACACCGTTTTACGCATCACAAGCGGTCGCCACCAAGCAGAGTGCCGATCCATTTCTCCATTTGCGCCAGCCCAGGAAGAACCTTCGTCTCTCTCTCTCTCTCTCTCTCTCTCTCTCTCTCTCTCTCTCTCTCTCTCTGTATCATCCGCCGCTCCGCCAGTATGAACCGCATCAGCCGCTTGCAGTCGCAGCTCGCGGCGGCGCCCTCCCCGGCGTCTTCCGGGGCCCAATACCTGCCGCCGGTCAACGTGTTCCTGGCGCCCGCGAGCGACGCGCCCGGGCTCGACCAGAGCGCGTACGACGCCGTGCTGACGCCCGCGGCCGTCGCGTTCGTCGCGGACGTCGCCGCCGCGTTCCGCCTGGACGTCGCCAAGATGCTCCGGACGCGGAGCGCGCGGCGGCAGCAGGTGGAGCAGGGCTGGCGGCCGGACTTTTTGGAGGAGACGCGCGAGATCCGCGAGGACGAGACGTGGACGGTCGACTGGGTACCCGAGGCGCTGCGCGACCGGCGCGTCGACGTCGGCGACGTGTCTCCGGCCGAGACGGAGTTGCTGCTGCGCGCGCTCAACTCGGGCGCGCAGGTACAACGCCATTGTGTGCTGGTATGAAATATGATCCCGGACTGACTGAGTAAGGTGCAGGGCGTGCAAGTGGACTTTGACGACGGCCACTGCCCGACGTGGAGGAACACGGTGCGGGGCCACAAGAACGTCATGGACGCCGCCCGCGGCCGCCTGCGCATCCCGTCCGCCGGCCTGGAGATGAACGCGAACCCGGCGCTGCTGCTCATCCGCCCGCGCGCCTGGAACATGGACGAACCGGTAGGTGCCTGCCAAGCGCATGGATTCTACTGGTGGTAGTACCATGAGGATTCACACGGTGGACGCGCCGCTGGTTGCCTTGGATGCAGAACATGCTGGTCAACGGCGAGGTCGTCCCGGGCGCCATCTTCGACTTCGCCCTCCACCTCTTCCACAAGTAAACGGTCGCTCGACATGGTCTGCGCGGTGGGTTGTGTTCACTAACGATGACGTACTTTGCAGCGGCAAGCTCCTGTTCGGCAAGGGCACTGGCCCGTTCCTCTACCTCCCAAAGGTGAGTGGCCAGCTTGGCAGCTACCTTCGCGCTAATGATGTTCTGCTTGACCTCTCACGTCCGTGGCTTTGATGTTGTGCTACAGCTCGAAAGCTACCTCGAGGCGATGCTGTGGCAGCGCATCTTTGTCTACACGGAGAAGCGACTGGGCCTTCCGCGGGTACTGCATGGCTGTATGGATGTTGTTGCCGTGAGGAAGTGCAGAGAACGATACGCTGATGCGCTTCACGCATCCGACTGTCTAGGGAACCATCAAGGCGACGGTGCTGATCGAGAACATCTTCGCGGCGTTCGAGATGGAGGAGATCGTGTACGCGCTGCGCCACCACTCGGGCGGGCTCAACTGCGGCATGTGGGACTACACCGCCTCGATCGTCGTCAACTTCCGCCACTCGCGCGAGTTCGTGCTGCCCGACCGCCAGCGCTACGTGTCCATGAAGTCCGACTTCCTCCGGTAAAGCCCAGCAAGCAAATGTGAGGTTAACCGCGTCCTTGTGATGTGCTAACCCTTGTTGAATCCTTTTGATGCGCGTAGCCACTACATGGAGATGCTCATCGACACGTGCAAGCGTCGGTCGGCCCCGGCCACGACTGGGATGGTGCCCTTCGTGCTGTCGCAGCTGCCGCCGGGTCTCTCCAAAGCGGACGCGATCCAGAAGGCCAAGGACGCCAAGCGCCTCGAGGCGCTCGCCGGGTCGGACGGCGCGCTCGTGTACGACCTGGAGCTTGTCGAGCCCATCCAGCAGGTGCGTCGCCCTCCACAGACCCTCAAGAGTGACTTGTCTCCACCTACTAACATGTACGATATCGTCTAGGTCTTCTCAGAGGTGCTGGAGCAGAAGGCGTCACAGCACTCGGGCTTTCGCGTGGGCTTCGGCGACAGCATCGCGGACAAGGAGCTATTCCGCGCCAAGATGCTGTCGGTGCCCTCGGGCCAGGTCTCGCGCCGCTCGGTCGCCACCAACCTGCGCGTGGCGCTCGCCTACATCCTCTCCTGGTTCGCTGGCCAGGGCACGGCCGTGGTGGACGGCTGCGTCGAGGACTCGGCCACGGCCGAGATCGCCCGCGCGCAGCTCTGGCAGTGGGTGTACCACCAGACGCCCATCGCTGACGACGAAAACGCGCGGGCGCCAGCGCAAGCCGTGACCGCCAGACTTCTTCGCGAGATGCTGGACGAGCTGTCAAGCGCCGCCGAGTTCTCGCAGCACTACTCACACTCGCGGCTGTCAGCGGCGCGCGCTCTGGTCATGCAGCTGGCCACCGCGCGGACGGCGCCGACGTTCATCACGACGTTCCTGCTCGAGCAGCGCGCGCTGACCAGCTCGCTCGACCGGAGCGAGTAGGAGGAGCCCAATGGCTTCGATGTGCCATGCGAAGCGACGAACAGCACCATAGATGGGGGCGTACGTGTGCGTCGCGCCAAGGTTCAGAACTCCATTGCATGGCCATCATGACAAATACGCAGTGTTACTCTTTAAAATCGGGATGGAAGGATCAATCGACGTCGGCGCCGTCGTATATCAAACTACTACTCGCGCCGCAAACCGGGCGCCAAGGTTAGGAGAAGCTCTCCATGCCCATGGCGGACGACACATTCTCGACGACCTCGTAGCCCTTGCCCGTGGGCGGCAGCAGCTCGCCGCGCTGCTCCTGCTTGTCCTCCTTGGTCGCCGCGAAGCTGCGCACGACGAGGTCGCGGTCCAGGATCTGCGCGAGCTCGTCGTCTCCGATGCCGCCGCTCTCGACGCCGTCGCGCAACAGCACGTCGTCGCGCAGCAGCTCCTCGAGCTCGGCGTTGGTCAGCGCCTTGGGCTGCTCGTCCTCGTCACGCTCGGCGCCGACCTGCTGCTTAAAGTGGCCGCGCTGGATGACGACGCGCTCGAGCTTGCGCTTGTCGAACGCGCGCTGCAGCATGCGGTTCTCGAACGAGTTCTCCGTCACGAGCCGGTAGACGGCGATGTGCCGCGTCTGGCCGATGCGGTGCGCGCGGTCCTGCGCCTGGTTGTCCTGCTGCGGGTTCCAGTCCGAATCGAAGAAGATGACCGTGTCGGCCGACACGAGGTTGATGCCCAGGCCGCCCGCGCGCGTCGACAGCAAAAAACAGAACATGCTGTCGTCGCTCGCAGCCTTGGCCGAGCCGGCCGTGGTCCGGTTGAACTCGTCCACCTGCTGCTGCCGCGATTCGAGCTTGGTGCTGCCGTCCAGGCGGCAGTGCGAGTACCCGCGCAGGTCCAGGAAGTCCTCGAGGATGTCGAGCACGCGCGTCATCTGGCTGAAGATGAGCACCTTGTGGCCCTTGCGCTTGAGCGTCCGCAGCATGCGGTCCAGCACCACGAGCTTGCCCGAGGCCTGCACGAGGCGCTCGTCCGTATCGAGCTGGCCGTTGCCGTCCGTCGGCTCGTCAAATAGGTACGGGTGGTTGCAGCACTTGCGCAGCTGCATGGCGCGGTTCCGCAGACTGGACGTCTTGAAGCTCGCGCGCATGGTCTGGTACAGCTTCTGGCCATACTTGGCCTCCATGGCCGCCTCAAGTGTGCGGTTCATGATCATGGTGTAGTACTCGCGCTGCAACGCCGTCATGGGGCAGTAGACGAAGATCTCGGTCTTGGACGGCAGGTCCTGCACGGCGTCGCTCTTGAGGCGGCGCAGCAGGAACGGGCGCAGGATCTCGTGCAGCTTGGACACGATCTCGGCGCGCTTGTCGCCCGTGAGCAGCCCGGCCTGCTCGCTGTCCGGGTGCAGTGTCGTCGTGTTGACGGACGCGAAGGAGAACCAGCTCTCGAACAGCTCGAGGTCGTCGAACACGTCCGGCAGGATGAAGTTGAGCAGCGACCAGAGCTCCGTCAGGTTGTTCTGCAGCGGCGTACCCGTGAGCAGCAGCCGGTTCTCGGAGCGCGCGCGCTTGAGCTCGCGCACGAGCTTGCAGTCCATGTTCTTGAGGCGGTGACCCTCGTCGATGATCACGTACTTCCACACGAATCCGAGGCTCGTGAAGCTCTTGGCGTCCTGCATGATCATCTCGTACGACGTGATGACGACCGGGAAGTCCGCGTCCGTGCGGCGCGACTTGTGCAGCTGCATGCTGCGCATGTGGCGCCGCGCGACCTTGTTGCCGTGGTACACCATGATGTTGATGGTCGGCGCCCACTTGCGGAACTCGTTGGCCCAGTTCATGAGCGTCGACAGGGGCGCCGCGATCAGGAACGGCCCGCGCACGCCCAGCGCCTTGAGGTGCGCGATCAGCCCGATCACCTGGATGGTCTTGCCGAGACCCATCTCGTCCGCCAGGATGCCGTTCAGTCCGTTCTCGAACAGGTTGCAAAGCCAGCGGATGCCCTCCAGCTGGTAGTCACGCAGCGTGCCGCCCGTGAGCAGCTTGGGCTGCTTGAACGCCGCGCGCGCCTGTTGCGCCTGCTGCCGCGCCTCGCGCTGCATCTTGCTCAGCTTGGCGGCGCCCTCGCCGCTCTTCTTGCTCTTCTTGCGGCCCCGGGGCTTCTTGGCGTCGCCGCGCCCACGCTTGCGCGATCCAGCAGCCGTGTCGGCGTCAACATCGTCGTCCTCTTCCGAGTCCGACGCCTCCGCGACCGTGGTCGCGCTCGCCATGTTGGAGAAGAGGAAGTTCGAGTACATGCCCGCCTTCTCCAGCAGGTTGTCCAGCTTGGAGAGCTTGGTGGCCGCGTCTACGCTGTCGTCGGCGCCCGCGCCCCGCGCCAGCGCCGCGGCCTCCTCCTTCTCGCGGTGCGCGCGCTCCTCGTCCTCGACCTTCTGCATGGCCAGCAGCGCCGACGCGTCGAACTCGTCGCCGTTCTTGGGGAAGACGCTCGCCACCATCGTTTGCAGGACTTAGGAAGACAACAAGGGGCGTGCTTATAGTGCGTGTGGGTCGGGTACACGTGCCACAGAGCCGCGAACAGAGTTGCGGGTGCCGATAGGAAGCGTAAGTGATCAAGCAAGTGCTGAAGTGTTTGTTGTTGGCTCCATCGCCCCGCCAATCCGTGCGCTTTCGATGGCCGCGAGGCGCGAACGGTTTTGATTGGATGAAATGATAGGTGAATAAATATGTTTCTGTCTGTTGATTGGCTAAAGACGACGTGGACTGAATAAATAACCTATAACAGTAAATGTGAGCGACCGTTTACTCCGCCTAACAACGAAGTGACTCTCCTGTGGCCCGGAGAGTACTGACTTGAGCTATGTACCCATTCGTGTAGCTCCTGGCGGCGCAAGCTTTGGATCCACCTCTTCCGCTTGCCTCGGATGGACTCCAAGTTCTTCGTCTACACGGCTGTAAGTGGCTCATTGACTGCGCTGATGGTCCGTTGCTGGAGCTGTTGACACCACAGTAACCGCGGCCCGGCGCTCGCGAGGACTGTTCCTGCGTCTTGCTGCTATATTTACACGTGTCCGCCGGGTAGATCGCGTGCCCCATTTGCTAGCCGCACGGTAACAACTTGCGTCCCAGTATGCTGGCCAAAATTGGTGCATGCGCCGTTTATCTGGACGCGTACGGTTGGGAGTGCGCCTCGAACGGTTCACAGCAGCAACTCGCGACGACGGAGAATGCGCTCGCACTGGACGCGCCGAGCGGCGCTGCTCGCTCTTTGCCTGCTGCTGGGGGCTGCACGCGGGGCCGCCGGGCAGCAAGAGTGCGTTCCTGTGGGTGACGGAGGCGACCCCACTGCGATCGACGCGTCGCTCCTGCCCGACTACTGGGACGCGGCCGCCCATGTGCGTCTGCGCTTTGCCATGCGCTGCTGCGTCGTGACACTGTCCTCACCACATCGTGTAACTTGACAGAACAAGGGCGGCGCGTGGTCGGTGGACCCGAGGATCGCGACGAACGCGGCGGACCAGCCGCCCGACCAGCTCATCAAGGTCACGGACCGGCGGCACCGCCACCCCGTGTTCGCGACCATGTGCTCCATCGCGTTCCTCGTCACCATCGTCCTTGTCATCGTCGTGTGCACGCAGTCGTAGCAGATGGACCAGCGGCGGGAGGTCGAAATGACCGGCTCGGCCCGCGTCGTGGGCTTCCATTGCTCGAGAATCGTCGCTTTATTAAAGAGGGAAGCAAAAGTTGAAATTTCCAGGCGCCACACTTTACCTTTACGCGGACGCCGTAGTTTGAAGCACACCACACACCGACAAGCAAAATCGCACACGTGACGAGAGCAGGTCGCCACGTCATCTCGTCCCGTCACCTCGGCGCCCGAAGGCCACCGTCAAAAGTCTCCTCGATTCACGCCTCGCCCTCGCTGACGCCGGTGTTCGTGAGGCGCTCCTGCAGCTCATGGTTGAGCGTCATCATGCGCAGGCGCTGCAGCTCCTCCTCGAGGATGAACGACTGCTTGCGCTCGGCGATATAGCGCGCCTCGAGCTGCGCGCACCGGCGCCGCAGCTCGTCGTTTTCCTCCGATAGACAGTCAATTTCGAGCCCGCGGAGGTTGGCGTCCTGCTCCGTCTGGCTCAGCAGCGTCTGTAATGATTCGTTGGTGCGCGACAGCGTGTCCAGCTGCATGTAGAGCTCCCTCTGCATGAACGGGGAATGAGATGCACATCATGGTCGTATCAGTATCCATAGGTCGCAGGCAGGGCCGCCTTAGTCGGCAGCACATACCGTCTCCTCGTCCCTGGCGTCGCTACACCATCAACAGCACCAACACAACACATCACAATCACACGAATCCATCGTCGGTCAGCCGCCACCCCAAACCAACTCGTTTTGGCAGCAGCTACTTACCCCTGGGAGCTCGCGCGCTTCAGCTCGCTCAGCTGCACGGGGATCGTCATGAGCTGTTGCTGCTGCTCGTGCAGCACAGCGATGACTTGCTTGAGGTCGTGCTGCTGGCGGATCAGCGACGCGATCGTCTGTTGCTGCTGCAGAAACTGCGCAGCGGAGATTGTGATCGTGCTTTGCATCGCGCCGACGTGACGCTGCGCCTCCGCGCTCTGCCCAGCGTCCGCGGCTGCTGGCTGCTGCTGCTGCTGCGTCGCACGAGCCGTGGCATTCGCCTCGGCATTCGCAAAGAACGAGGTGTTCGAGCGAGACGCAGACAGCGCCGGGCTTACGGGGACCGTCGTCGACAGCGGAGACTGCGCCGGGATCGCAGCGGTCGGCGCCAGCGCCTCCTGCTGTGGCAGCATCGACAGCATCGACGCGTTGCTGGGGATTTGCGACGAGCCTGACATGGATTGCGCGCTCACGTTGCGCTCAAGCAGAGGGATCCGCGCGCCATACGCGTGTGACTCGAACCCGCCGATGGAGTTGCGACTGCTGACGCCACTACCAACGCTCATACTCACGCCGTTGACGCGCGCGGGGCTCTCGCTGCGCAAACGCGAACGTCGAGGAACATGCGGCTCCCGCAGCCGCGTCATAGACCGCGCAACGCGGTAGTGGTGCTTGTCCGCCGCCAGCTTCTTGGAACTGGTGGCCGTCGCCGTGAAGCTCCGCGTGAAGCGCGCAGTCGGGGGCGGCGTTCCGTCAAACTAGCGACCGCAAGCGATCAGTACAATTGGATATTAGGTACAGTAGGCGGAGGCAACAGGCTCGACGGCGGAGTACCTCATCCGACGCTTTGCGGGACGTCGGCGAGTCGGACGCGAGCTCGATGATCGTGAACCGGCCCTTGCGCCTGACACTAGAGGGACAGCCGGAGTCCGTCAGCGCACCCCCACGTTCAAGTACAGTACACTGCACACCGACAACACGCTTTACCGTCGGTCGGCCAGGCGCTTGTACTGCGTCTGACGCTCGGGCGACGAGTCGTCCTGGGACGAGGGCTCCGTTGCGACAACGGCCGGGTCCGCCTGCGTTCGCCAAGCCCGCGGTTAGCCCCCTCACTCGGTTATTAGCGCAGCACAGGCCAACCCACCTGCGGGACGAGCGCGGGCGACTCCGGGATCATCCCATGCGTCACGGGCACGTCGTTGTTCGACCCGCGAGACAGCGGTGCGGCCTCCTCGCGGGCCGGCGACGGCTGCGCGTCCGCAGGAGGAGCCTCCGCCGCGTCGACAGTCGCGGCGGGCGCGCTCTCGAGCTCCTCGGGGCGCAGCGGGCTCTTGTCCTCGCTCATCTCGGGCTCAGCCGCGCCTTCCGGAGACAGATCCCCCGCCTCCCGGTCGAACACGGACGCCGGCGGCGACAGCGGGGAGCCCGGGATGATCTCGGTGATGGTGAAGCGCCCGCGCTGCTCCACGCGCTTGCTCCCGCGCCGCGACTCCATCGTCTCCCGGCGTCGCTCGGGACGCGGACACTAGATAATACTCGTGTGCGTCGAGTTGACGTTGGCCCCTTTCTCGGAAAGCCGGTAACAGTCAATAAGCTTGGGTTTTGTATGCCGCGAGCGCGGGTGGCGCCCGGCAGGTGGCGCTGTCTATTGCAGCACGTCACACTGGACGGATCGAGTGATGTGGTCCACATCATGTGGCGCGCGCCACATTTACGATAGAATTGGGGGAATTTACAACGGGGATTTCGACGAAACGCGAGTGTCATATTTTAACAGAGCCACTTGGTTGAGTGCACCATTCCGTCATTGCACCAACAGAAGTGGTCGACTTCAAACTTCAACGTGGCATGGCAAGCTAGTAATGCCGGTCCTCCCAGAGCTCGTTGGGGTGGATGGTCACGTCGAGGCGCTCGGCGACCTCGTTCAGGTGCGAGTCGTCGCCCTCGTTCATGCCCTTGAACACGATGTCCACGATGTAGTCGTAGCGCTGCATGAGCATCTTGAGGTGGTGCGGCGTGTCGGGGATGGTGCGCTCGATGAGCACGGCGAGCACGAGGCAGACCTGGCACGAGACGACGAACACGAGGGCCTTGGTCATGTTGCTCATCGACGTCTCGAACAGGTCGGACGTCCACAGGATGAGCGCACAGTTGGTGCCCAGCGCAATGTACGTCATGACGCGCAGGATGTAGAACCACACGCCAATGTCCTTGGCCGGGTGCGGGAACGGCCGGCGATGCACGTAGCACAGCTGCAAAAAAAACAAGAAGTAAGAACAGGTGAGAAAAGCAGACCAACCAACATGAGTCTGATGAGAACATTAGAACGAACCTTGACGGCGTCGACGTGGACCTCGAGAATGTTGTTGAGCAGCGCCATGAGCGGCGCGAGCGGGAACGCGACCACGAACAGGTTGATGAAGCCGTACTGGATCACCATCTCGTTGTAGTCCTCGAACGCTTCGTTGCTCTCGTACGGCACGAGCTTGGCCTGCTCCTCAATGTAGTTGTGGGACGTCGACTTCCCCAGCGCCTTGCGCTCGCGGAACATCTGATAGCGGTACTTAAGTCCGGGGATCACCACCTCCAGCGTGTTGCCCACGACGATACGGATGAGGAACAGCACCAGCAGCTGGTCGCGCAGTTCCATCATGCAGTCGTCGTCGTACAAGCACGTGCCTTCCGCCGTGCGCTTCACGAACGCAATGTAGAAGAACGACGCGAACGAGTTGCAGAACTGGAACAGGAAGACCTTGATCACGAGGTGGTTCTCGAACTCGCTCTCCGTGCGGTGATTCTCCCACTCGTTCAGCTTCTGGGCCACGCCGCGATAGATGATGTTGAGAATCAAGATCTGGATCGCGTTGGCGCCCGTCACACACAACGTCAGTGGGCTCTTGTACTTGAGATCGATGTTGTGTTCCTTGAGGTGCTCGGAGTCGTTGATCCAGTGCTTGAGCAGGAAGAGCGCGAAAAGCGCCACGATCACGATCGCGACCATGATGAGGACGACCATGATTGAAGTGACCAATGCGCGCCGACGGCGTGCCTTGCTCTCGAACGTCATTTCCTCTGCATCCGTGACGGGGTTGAAACTCTTGGTGCCTCGGAACTGGGCGCGGAAGCGGGACGCGGCGTGAAAGCCGTGCAGCCCCCATAGCGCGTCGAGAATTCCGTTCTTGCGCTTCCACGACTCCGAAAAGATGGATGACCAAATGACGACAAAGACCGCGAACGCGATCAAGATGTAGCCTTGGTTCTCGCCCGTCTCCACCCGCTTCCCTTCGAGATACCCGAACGTGATGATGCCGGCGATCGTCGGGAAGATCAGCATCTTGGTGTAAAACTCGAGCCACGCGAAATAGATGGCGATCTTCTCGCCAAAGTAGTAGCGGATCTTGTGCAACGGCTGCGACAGCATCTTCCAGTTCAAAGCCCACGTGCGACGCAGCTCATCGAGCGCGGCTCGGTCGTGTAGCGCAAACATCTCACCAACCAAGTACTTGGAGGCCTCCAACGCGTCCGAGTTAATGTGTCGGTTCACGGTGCTGGCGGCGAGGCGAATCCGGTCCTTCTGCGTGAACAGTGTCTCCTCCTTTTTGCCACCCCACTGGATCGGGTAGCGCCGATAGTACGGCTGGTACATGGGCTCGTGACGGTAATCTGCGAACGGTGCAAAGTACGTCATGGGGTCGTAGTGGATGGCAAACAGACTCATCCAGAACCGCTTCCACGGCGACGGCTTATACATGCGGAAGCGGTCGTCCTCCACAAAGAGGCCATCCGTCGCCTCGGTGTGTCCCCACTCTTGTAGCGCCTTGTGCAGGTGCGGGTGATACTCTTCACCGCACGAAACCAGCAACGGGTCCATTTCCGGGGCGTTGGACACCTCATCTGCGCAGCCACGCGCCTTCTGGAGATGGTCCACTGACTTCTGCCACTCGGTCCGGCCGATCTCGCGCTGGACCACCCTGATCTTGTCCGTGTGCACGTTCGAGTCGAACGGGCGGTTGCTTACTTGCAGCAAGTAGTTGGTGCGGTCCGCCTCCACGCGCAAGTCGTTGTCGTCTGCCTTGATCGTCATGATAATCTGAGAGCAGCGTTATACAATATGCGTGGGTGAATATACTCGTCAGGGTTGAACAGTGATCCGATTCAAGCGCACCTCATCATCGTCGCAACTGCGGAACATACGCGTCGTCAGGCCGCACGCGAGCTGGACACGGCGCGCGATGGACGTGGCGACCAGCTCGCAGAAGCGCTGCTCGGTCGTGGGTCCTCTCGACCCGATAAAGTGCTCGTACTCCTTCTCGAGCAGCTGCTGCTCGGTCAGCAGCCGCTGCTGCTCCGCCTTTTCGCTGTGCTCGTGGGTCGTATCCATGACAGTGTTGCGGCCCATGTCGTCCAGGAAGCAGCGCGCTGTGCGCAGCACGCGCAGGAACGGGTCGATCACGATCCGCCCCTGCTGCTGGCTGCGCTCCGAGTCCTTGCCCGTGAGCAGGCGCACGAAGGCGTCGAGCGTGAAGTCGTCTGGGTCCTTCTCCTCGCCGCCCGAGCGCAGCGGGAAGATCATGACCAGGTCGTAGTCGTACAGCATGCTGCTCTCGCCGCCGATGTCCACGACGCCGCCGTTGAGCCCCGAGAGCTTGCGCGCGCTGCGCGACGCGTCGCGCATCGAGCTGAACTCCAGCTCGACCGCCTGCGCGTTGGCCGGCGACGTGAAGTAGTCGTACGAATCGGCGTTCGCGCGCGGCATCCTTGCTTCTCTTCCCTGGACTCCGTCTGCCGCGGTGTTTTAGTGATAATGCCGAAAGGGCGAGTCCCTGTTCGTTGCCGTCGGCCTTTCTTCTTAGTTGACCCGACGTCGGACCACCCTAGGCGAACGTACAGTGCACACTAACCGCGTCCGGTAGAGGGCGGGGTGAGGGAGGGCGGGTCTCGTCTAGTCGAGACAGGAGAGAGGGGGAGCGCGTGGGTCGCCTGGCCGAACGGCGAAAGCGCACGCGAGTTTCGCCGAGCGGTCGATTGATCGATGGACAAGCGAACGCTTGCGAGGAAGAGGGAAAGTGGTGACTACGGCACTTGTGCCTTTCACACGGTGGGGCTTTGACTAAATTCGACGACCGCTGGAGTGCAACAGAAACGCTAGGCAGGCGTTGCACTTGACAGCCCGTTCTGACCACCTCGTGAATCCCTCAGTTTAAGGACTCAATAAGGAGATGAAACATGACTTTACCATGGTTAACTTAGTATACAAAGCTACAATATCAGCGAGAGATTCGAATCAGTATGGGTCTGTAGAGCGAGGGAGATATAAATAGACGACGGGGAACCAGATCGTGGAATTGTATCCAATCACCCGCGCGAGGATGTTGAATCCTCGTGATTCTGATTGGCGAAAACAAAGCGATTGCCATGGAGGGAGGCGGCGCTCCCCACACTCTTTATTTTGTGTAAACTTCTCAAACTAATGCAGCTTATATTAAATATAATGCAAAATCGTGTCTATACAGTTATATCTTCTGTAAATCGATAATTCTGTTTGCGATTTTACGTGTGCGACATGTGTCGACACCACCGACTTTTCCATCACCGTCGTGCAACACCACAGTCTGTGTGGCACAGACCACACCATCACAAGCTGGCGCCGCTCCATCGCTGGATTAAACCTCGGGCGCACGGTACGGTACAGTACTTACAGTACAGGAAGTGATACGGATCGCCGAACTACTGAAGCAGCCACAGCTATACAGTTCAAAGTTCTGTTCTGTACATATACACACTACGACGCCTCCTTTCATCGGCTGAATCACAGTCTAAAATACAGTGCAGCCTTATGACATCATAAAGCTCGATCTTGACGCTCCAGTCTTGCGCTCCCTCAACGAGCAACCTCCTTATCGCCCCACCCCGTGCTCCATCACGTCAACCCTAACCGCAAATCGGTTTGACCAAGGACAGAGCCGCGGCGTATGGCCCTATATAGTCCTGGCCAAAAGTAAATGAGGTCGCAATTTTGGCCCGAAAATCAGCCAATAGGAACTCTACAACGCTCAAAATCGGCCCAAATACTCCTCAAATCGCATTTGAGACGATGGCAGCATTTTTTTCCGCACTTGATTTGAGTAAGTGGTCGATCCAGAGAGGGGTCCAAAATCGGGGTGGTCAAAAGTATATGAGATTCTC